>JAXIVD010000115.1:0-117500 GCA_036785275.1 Cancer borealis | reverse complement strand
ATATTACACCTGAGCAGACTTGAGTGCAGCATTCACCTGTGTAGCGAAGGTGTGTTACTCGTTGCGTGGAAAACTAATTGCAAAAGATGATTACTTCTGGGAAATATGTAATGAAAAGGAGTTTGTTTGATTACATTGTTTTTTTGTTGTTGTTTTTTAAGCTCGTTGGTGAAACAATAAATGTCTTTTGTTTTGACATGAAGCATAAAGAATGTTGTAATGCGCAATGAATTCTGGGGAAATGAATATACGTTTGATAGTTCTTACGCATCGTTAGGTAGTATTGAATGCAGTACTGAAACACAACTAAACATTATTATCTTCTTCTCTTACATCATCCCTCGACGTCTATATTTTATACCGTAGCAAACTGTAACATTAAGTCTATTAATACCAAAACGACGGTACTCCCCCGCCTCTCACCCTTACCTGGATGCATTAGATTAGCAAACTCAATAAATTTCACATTCATTTCCTTAATTCAGGTGATAAGTAATTGATTAAGGGGAAAAATGCATATAATTGTTTTTTGGGGTTAGACAAGGGGTGAAGATGGATGTGTATGACTATTCCATTATGATAAACGAAGTATGATAACAAATAGTAGAGAATTAGGTCAGTGTGAATCTATGTATACTCTCTCTCTCTCTCTCTCTCTCTCTCTCTCTCTCTCTCTCTCTCTCTCTCTCTCTCTCTCTCTCTCTCTCTCTCTCTCTCTCTCTCTCTCTCTCTCTCTCTCTCTCTCTCTCTCTCTCTCTCTCTCTCTCAATTTCCAATATTTAAAGTGAGAGGAGGTAGAAATCCGATAAAAACACTCATTGTGACAAGTAGTGGAGGTGGGTGACGGTAGGGAGGAGAGGAGGATCACGGTGTCTCCTGTGCCAGGTAAGTATTGGAGAGGAGGAGGGGAATAAAGGAGGGAGGCAGGAAGTGATAGATTGAAGAAAATGTAGCTAAGGGGGAAATACACACACACACACTCACACACACACACACACACACACACACACACACACACACACACACACACACACACACACACACACACTGGTATAAAGAAACATCACACTGACTACGTTGACAGAAACACAGAGCTCAAATGTATGGTTCCTCAGTAATTAGTGGTGGTGGTCCCAGCTGGCAGAGTTAACAGGTGGTGTAAATAACCTTGAACACACACACACACACACACACACACACACACACACACACACACACACACACACACACACACACACACACACACACACACACACACACACACACCACGCCAGCTGTCTCCTGTCACAGATGGTACAAATGCTAAACACGCTAACTTATTAACATTCTAATTCCTCTTTACTTTCCCTCATTCAGTACTTTAATTATTTTTTTCGTGTTAGAGAAAGAGAGGGGAAAAAATTAATATCAGAGAGAATATATGGTATAGTAACCCCGTGCAGAACCAACAATGGTGTATAAATAAAAACACACAAAGAAAACGATGATTGAAACGAACAAACACACACACACAACTGTTTTTTGGGGGTTCTGAAACTTGTTCGGGGGAAAAAATAGAGAATTAGATAACCTTTCACTCCTCTTCTCCTCGTTCCTCTCTGAAAAAATATTTACACGCCGATGTATGGACAATTTTTCCCTTCATCTATATGCTAATGGAATATAGATTAGGCTGATGGTATTGGCAGAGAAAAATCAAAATAATTTCAAAAAGAGAAGAAAAATCGTATATCCTCCTCCCAGTTCTTGTTTTGCTCTATCTTTTAGTGTTAGGAGGGAAGGCGGAAGGCTGTGGCGCTCCTAGACAGTCACTTGTTTCAATGTTGTTTTGTAGACTGAAAGATAGATTGCGTTAACTTAATCCTTAATTTCTCTCCGGTTGACCTGACCTTTATTACTTGTTGACATGACCTGAGGTAATCCATGTTGACCTCCGTAGTTTGCCTCCATCCCAGCATCCCAAAGGTCATTCATTGAGCCTTGAACATCATCAGTACCTACCATCGCGATCTGAAAGCACAAAGTTGAAGAAGAGAAAAAACACCCCTCCCTTTCCCTCCTGTCATTCCCACACTCACCTCTTTCCTCATTCTTTTCCTGTAAACCTTCAAGCCTTTCCCGTGAATGGAGATAGTGCAGTAACTGTGAGGAATGGAAGAGTGCACTGATCTATGACGCTGGCTGATAGCGAGGTTATCTTACAGCTTTTTGCGAACGTGCTGGCTGGTAACGGAGGGTGGAAAGAGAGGTCATGGTGCTTATGGTGGTGACAGCGATGGTGATACTGGAGGTGAGCTTATTTCCTGGTTTAAATAGGATGGTGGTACTGACTGTGGCAGTGATGGTGATAGTGGTGGTGGTGGTGGTGGTATAGATGATTGATATTGTGTTTATGCCTTCGAAGCCTCAGTGTTATCTGTTAGGCTTATAGTGAATACGGTTCGTGCATGATACTTTGAAATAATAGAGTATGTCAAAAGTGATGCTATGCTGTGTTACCCTCAACTTAAGAACATAAGAATTGAGGCGACTGCAAGTGGCCAGTTAATGACCTACATGAAGCAGCTCCTTGTCCCCCACCCTTGGAATAATCAAATATTTAGCCATCCCACCTGTCATCCCTATCCATACTCTCATCCAATCGTCTTTTAAAGTTACCTATTAATTCAGCACTTACTACGTGTCTACCCAGCCTATTCCAATCGTTCACCACTCTAATAGTGAACCAATATCAACCTAGGTCTGTCCTGAATCTAAGTTTTTCTAGCTTGTACCCATTTTCACGTGTGCTATCCTGACTACTAATTTATAAGACCTGATCAATGTTTCCCTTATTAATTCCTTTTACCCAGTTAAAAACCTCAAACATATCTCCTCTTGCCCACCCTCTCTCAGATACTGCAACGGTATTTCCAATATCTCTAATAGCTTCCGAGAAAATGAAAAAAAAAGTCATGTTATGGAAAAAAGATACGGTTTAATTTAACTTCGTAATTAATAGTCTTAGAACAAATATTCATAATGGCAGTTGTAGAGTTTAATTAGGTCTATCAGATGCTGCAATGATATTTCCAATATCTCTAATAGCTTTTGAGAAAATGAGGAAGAAAGTCATGTTTTGGAAAAAAGATACGGTTTAATTTTACTGCATAATTATTAGTCATAGAATAAATATTCACATTGAGAGTTGTACAGTTTAATTAGGTCTATCAGATGCTGCAATGATATTTCCAATATCTCTAACATGCAAATCACCACTCTCGAATTAAAAGTTATTAATATATAACTAAAATTTATAACTCTTCAATTTGAGGTTTGTCAAAAAGAAAATTAATGCAGTAAACCCAAAAACATATAATATATGTATATAAGCTGAAAATTATAATCCTGGTAGAACACTTATAACTATAACCCAATCCTTTACATAGAACCTAAAATGGTGGATTTAATACTTCACAAATGATGATGAAAAGGGTATCACATATTCCGTATAAAATTGTTAATTAATAGACAAATCACCTTGCTCATATAGGATTTTAGTTTAGATGCTAATATTTTTTGTTTAATTGTAAAACATTTTTAGTAAATCTACATCTGTCATAATGAATATTTGTTCTATGTATAATAATTACGCAGTAAAATTAAACCGTATCTTTTTTCCAAAAAATAAATTTCGTTCAAATTTTCTCGGAAGCTATTAGATATTGGAAATATCATTACAGCATCTGATAGACCTAATTAAATTCTACAACTGTCATAATGAATATTTGTTCTATGTATAATAATTACGCAGTAAAATTAAACCATATTTTTTTTCCAAAAAATAGATTTCGTTCTAATTTTCTTGGAAGCTATTAGAGATATTGGAAATATCATTGCAGCATCTGATAGACCTAATTAAACTCTAAAACTGTCATAATGAATATTTGTTCTTATATCAAATTTAGCAGTAAAATGAAACTATCACTTTTTTTTTCTTCCTCATTTTCTCGAAACCTATTAGACATATTGGAAATATCATTGCAGCATCTGATAAACCTTATTATACTCTACAACTGTCATTATGAATATTTTTTCTACGACTAATAATTACGCAGTACTATAAAACCATATCTATTTTCCAAAACATAACTTTCCTCCTCATTTTCTCAAAAACTATTATAGATATTGGAAATATCATCGCAGCATTTGATAGACCTAATTAAACTCTAAAACTGCCATAATGAATATTTGTTCTATGTATAATAATTACATAGTAAAATTAAACCGTACTTTTTTCCAATAAATATATTTTGTTCTAATTTTCTCGGAAGCTATCAGAGATATTGGAAATATCATTGCAGCATCTGATAGACCTAATTAAACTCTACAACTGTCATAATGAATTTCTGTTCTATATATAATAATTACGCAGTAAAATTAGACCGTATCTTTTTTCAAATAAATATTTCTCATGAGATAGATACCCATCCGATATAACAAAGAGTTGTGCTGAAATATTTTTAATTGTTTCTTCTTTCTTTTTAAACCATATCCTATTCCAATCCTGGGTATAGTTTTTTTTTCATTCGTTCTAATATATACACATAATTGACGTCATTTAACCACAGTGGGGCCGAGGATGGCAGAGTCTGTTTGAACACTCCCGCGGTATACAAGAACAGTCATCACCAACCCTTACCCTCACTCACCTATAGCCACGTACAAAAACACAACAAAAACACATCACCACCACACAATGTACTCTTATAACACACACACACACACACACACACACACACACACACACACACACACACACACACACACACACACACACATACACACACACACGAATGTTGTATGCCCGGGTCACTCTGCGTGTGTGTGTGTGTGTGTATCCGCTTCCTCATAAAACACAGCTATCGGGTACAACTGAGCCTCGTGGACCATTGAACGCCTCGCCTCGCTATCGGGAACGAGTCGCCCTCTGTCCCCTCTATAGAAAAGGACGAAACGTATAGATGTGACCCCTCATTCCCCCTCTTTTCGCTCCCTCTTCTCCCCCTCCTTCCCCTCTTTTTGTCGCTTTTCCACCTCTCCCTCTCCTTGTATTTTTCTTTCCTCCCCGTCTTCTTGTTGCTCCCCCTTCTCTTCTTCTTCTTCTTGTCGTTAACCCCCCCCCACCCTGCTGCCTCCAATAACGGAAGGGATATTTGATGAAAATGTTCTTATTATCTTGGGAGTAGAAATATCACGACAATACGGCTTTCTATTTGCCGACGGTAGATGATTAAAGAATAGTTATGTGAAGGGTAGAAAATGTGAGGAAGAAAATGGAAAACAGAGGCCGATTTTTTTTTTCTCTCATTTTTGTCTTTCTTTGCTAATACATATTTTTTCTTATATGCTAGTTCTGTTTTTTTTTTCAATATAAAAGAAAACTTACATATTCTGTTTTCTATTTTCATTCGACAGTAACGAAAACAACACTTCAAGTCTTGCTAATGCGTCGTTCTGTCTTGTGTATCTAATCTCACACTGTTTCTATACAAGCTTTCATCCGTCTATATTTGGAGTATCCTTTGTTCGTATGTATGTGTAAAGGGAAGCAGGATCACACACATTACTAATAAATAGGATATAGTGAAAGATTACTCGTGTTATTCATCTTACTTATTCATCTTACTCTCACGTATTACTCGTCTAACATATCTTCTATAACCTCCAGTATCTGATATTCCTACGCGATATTGAGTGTCTTTTGTTTTCACTTCACTGTTGTTGTAACGTTTATTGCCGATCTAAACTTGCAACCTGTGTCCTGTCCCCTCCTCAAAGTCCTGTTGTATATTACTTAATACCTATTCTTACTTAGTTTTATCCTATACTGTCCACTTTACTAATGCAAGAGTTAACCAGTATTTTCACTCATTAAGTATAAATCTTGGAACACTTTTCTATAGTAAGCTTTTTTTCTATCTTATCTAATTTCGTTTAGAGGAATATCAACACTATTTATGAAACTTTAATGGTCTATTCTTTGGGGAGAAACACGTAGGTAGTTAGTTTTCCGCACCATTATGCATCGTGTCCACAGCCTGAAGGAGGAGGAGGACTAGGTACACACGCAACTAGATGAGATCCTCGTTAGGGTAGGGCATAGCGAGGCTCCTTGATCCCTCCTCGGCTCCCTCTGCATTAATTTGCAATGTAAGCAAGTCCATTTCCCTATCAGTCCAACCTGCTCCTCCCCATCCCCACCCCCATCAGCACGTTATCGCCATACTGCGTCTCACATGTAGTAGTAGTAGTAGTAGTAGTAGTAGTAGTAGTAGTAGTAGTAGTAGTAGTAGTAGTAGTAGTAGTACCAGTAGCTGCAACTTTTACATTAGCACAAAAACTAATACAATTAAAACTCGTAACATACCAGATTGAATTTTTATATATACGAAATATCCACATTTTAATACCTGACGGGACATTAATCTCGTATACACACACACACACACACACACACACACACACACACACACACACACACACACACACACACACACACACACACACACACACACACACACACACACACACACACACTGACCACCACCACCACCACCACCACCCTTAAAGACTGCTGTTCCTTGACGCTTGAGTGGCAACGTTAATGAACTGAGAGTAAACGGCCTTAGTAAGTAGGACGTTCCATCTTCTCCTCTCACATGCGACTAATTGCCTCTCCAGCGTGGCAGCGGAGTATCGAGGGCAAGATAATGTCCCACTGGGGGTCCTGGCGCCGCACTTAGGTAGGATGATGCGCAACTTAACGAGATCCATTCCACGTTTATGCTGTGTCGTGAAGGTAAGCAATATTTTCGTTGTGGTCGTTCAGGTAGGGAAGGTCAGGAGGGAGGGATAGGATGGGGTGGAAGTGATGAGTAGAGTGGACGGGGGGAGTGAGCGCCAGGAACCTTTATTGAGCTCTGTTATAAAGGGATCGCGTTGAGATAGGGGACAGCTACCAGGGATGACGTTCAGGTAGGGTCGTGGTAGTGTATAGAGGAACAGCAAGAAGGAGGGAGGTTACACTGTGTGCCTCGACGCTTTATTGACATGGAATATGAAGGAATAACACTAAGGGAGGGGACAGGTTCGAAAATAAAAGGGTAACATTCCCCCCCCAGCGTGTAAGGGACGATGCAGAGACAGGGAAAGAAGGTAATACTAGGTTCTAAGTCTCGTGTACTTCTCTAGGTATGGTGTCAGGGACCAGAACGTGTTTTTGGCATGTCGTAGTGGTGTTATTTGCATTATTCATGTTGGGAGTCATGAAAATAAATTATATACTGTGATTTATTGATGCGCATTTATTTTTTTTTATGGAATCACTCCCTGGAAAGTGTGAAACATTTAAGGGAATATATGTTATTTATATATATACGCGCATACACACACACACACACACACACACACACACACACACACACACACACACACACACACACACACACACACACACACATCGCAAACTATTATGAAAGCACTCAAACAGACCCTCATTTTTTGTCCCAACTCTATATAAAATTACAGGAATTTTTCACGATGCATATTGCGTTCTCTCTCTCTCTCTCTCTCTCTCTCTCTCTCTCTCTCTCTCTCTCTCTCTCTCTCTCTCTCTCTCTCTCTCTCTCTCTCTCTCTCTCTCTCTCTCTCTCTCTCTCTCTCTCTCTCTCTCTCTCTCTCTCTCTCTCTCTCTCTCTCTCTCTCTCTCTCTCTCTCTCTCTCTCTCTCTCTCTCTCTCTCTCTCTCTCTCTCTCTCTCTTTCTCTTTTCGTGATAGAGAGAGGAAAAGATTGATCTAAATGGCCAGCCCCAAGTATGTATTGACTGGCATTCTTTGACCTGGAGTGAAACACGATGACCAGTTACTGCAAATGATGACACACAACCACATTTTTCTTACTATAATGGCTACGTGTCACCACCTGAGCGAGGAACGAAGGCATGTATGTGTGTGTGTGTGTATGTGTATGTGTGTGTATGTGTGTATGTCTTAACCACATTCATATGCCTGCTGCATCTAAGCCACCACACACAATCTGCTGTAAGAAAAGAACGCTATTTTTCTCAAGTAGGAAAGGAAAGCTGACCGTCTGGATATAAATTGATGATGTCGTGGCGGGGAGAATGTAAGGGTTAGAGGTAGAGGTATAAGGCGTGGTGGTGGTGGTGGTGGTGGTGGTGGTGGTGGTGTAAGGGGGTGAAGGCATAAGCTGGCAAGTCCCATTAAGTGCTCAGTAAGGGGTCAGTCTACCTCACCCTATGGTTAAGACGGTGCCATACAGCTTACTCTCCCCTGACTCTCCCCTGACTCTCTCTTGACTCTCTTTTGACTCTCCTCTCTTATAATCTTAAGAATCAACGTTTTCAAGCATATAGAGAAGAAAATAATGAATGTTGGTCTTTAAGTATTATAAGAACGTGTCCATTTTACTTTGTTCTCTTCGTGTAAAGCTTTTTTTTTTAATCCCCTCTTTGTGAATGCGTTTAAAGAGAGACTGAACAAACATCGAAGTCAAGGCTGAAAGGAAAAGAAAACGATTGACAGCTTAAACGCCTTGATTTGATGGTCGTTGAAGTCTGTTTTTTACTTCCGTTCTCTTCTGTAATTTAAATCTATTAGCGCGAGGGAATGACTTTGTATATCACAGTCACGATATAATATAATCCATTGCAACGGATCACCATTTACTAACATGCAGTTGTGTGTTTAAAAGTTATTTTCGTTTTTAGTTTGGTCAGGAAGACGTACTAAAGTGTAGTTAAATGTGATGGGGTTTTTTGTTTTGTTTTTTACTTTTTTTTATCTCTGGTTTCGTGAGAGAGAGAGAGAGAGAGAGAGAGAGAGAGAGAGAGAGAGAGAGAGAGAGAGAGAGAGAGAGAGAGAGAGAGAGAGAGAGAGAGAGAGAGAGAGAGAGAATATATGTATACTTAAGGAGCATCACACACACACACACACACACACACACACACACACACACACACACACACACACACACACACACACACAGAGGACCCACATTACTGTTTCCTTTGGTAGAACTTAAGCTAGCGAGGAGGTGTGTGTGGAGGCTCTTCCTGCTAGCTTGGATCTGTACCATTAGAAGCTTTTAGTCCAGAGAAGTGCACGGAAAGGCAGTATTTATTGGGCTGCGAGGAGGAGGAGGAGGAGGAGGAGGGGACTCAAACGACTGCGTCCTTGTAACTACTACCTCGGCTTAGCTTGTGGGGGGGAGGGGGTTTAAGGGGAGTTTTTCATGTGATATATCAACACTATTACGTTTTAAAAAGCAAATGGATGTTGTGTTTAGTTTTGAAAATTGTGAAAAGTTGGTGATTTTGATTCTTTTCTTTTTTATATTATGTTATTCAAAATCTCGTAGAAAATGTATTGTTTTTATGGGGTTTTTTTTATTATTATTATGTCTATTCAATTCTATTCTATGATAAAAAAAAAACAAATAATAATGGTGGTGGTCTTTAAATTCTGGAGGAAGAAAACACTCAAGTTTAAATAAATCTCAAGGTAACTTACTTATGCTATCATGGAATTAATTTAGCAGCGCCACGGTTCTTGCCTGAAATAAAAAGAAATGAAGCCGTTGAGAGTCATAAAGGCGATGAGACGGAAGAAAGAAAAACATTACACTTTCCTCCTTCTCTTATGAATGTGTACGTAGCCTTCCTGCGTCTGAAACCTTCCTCAATTATACGTCTTAGAGAGTGTTAAGGTTGTCCAGTAAGGTTAGAATGAGATAGAGATTCGCATTAAACGTGAACTTAGATAAGAATGTACCGTTAATCGTAAATATTGATGGTTATTATAGAGTGTTAATGTTGATGGTTCTTATACAGTGTTGAGGTTGTCCAGTAAGGGTATAATGTGATAGAGAGTTGTATTAAATGTGAACTGAGATAAGAGTGTACTGTTAATCGTAAATATTGATGTTATGACAGCTTAAAGAGTGATATTTTAATTTTAACACTAATAACAATGAGTAAACCTTGCTAATATAGGAATGTACTGTTTATAGTGAATTTTAATTATATGACAGGTTAAAGAGTTATATTTTCATTTTAATAACACTAATAGGAATGAGTAAACCTTGCTAATAGAAAATAATGTTGTGGTTAATAGATATTTCTTAGACGTGGGAATTAAGAATAGAATATTACGTATGTCTGTATTCATATAACTGGGAATGGTACATAGAAGGAATACGGTGAAATGTTAAATAGAAAGGATAAATAATAATAGTACAGACTTAATTACATTCTAATAGGGAAAATAATCTAAACTGCACCATAACATTACAGTAAACACTAATATATCAAAAATAATTAATGAACTCAACTGATGCCGAACACCGGTGACCAGAATCGGTTCACTTGTGCATTTTCACACCTAATTAGAGCCAACTGTCACTCGTTATTACGCTCATGTCACTATTGTACTAGAAAATACGTGTTAAATAAATCATTGGTGAGCTAACTAATATAGGGCGTGTGGGAGGAACGATAGTGTGTGTGTGTGTGTGTGTGTGTGTGTGTGTGTGTGTGTGTGTGTGTGTGAAGCTTTATATCGACGCAGGCTTCGGTTATGGAGTGAAGCAGCAACGAAGCTAAAAAAAAAAAAACGTGTATTTATTAATCTTAATGTTTTTTCTTTCGTTTTGAACCAGATTCTGAATTTTTTTTAGTGAACGTGAATCAGCATCATACGTAAAAGATTTATTATATTGACTTGTCTTATAATTTTTTTTTTTGTGTGTCATCTGCAACCCTGATTATAATTAAAACAAATAAATTAATATATAAATAAATAAATACTAAGACGAAAATAGATGAAGAAATATTAAAGAAAAAAAATAAAACGAGGATAACCAAACTAAAATGTCGTCCATATCTCATAACATAAATCAAATCATAATAATTACATCCTACATAACTTTAAAAATCCACTACACCACCACACGACATAGCAAGGAACCACATATGTATCGCTAACCTAAACCTAAAATCACAGCAGAAGTACGATATTTTATTTACAAATTGTACGATAATTCTACACCTTGTCCCCTTCACCTCGTTAGCGACCTTCTTAAACCCTTCATTACCTCTCATAAATCCCTCTCATTCACCTGGATCTCCTCGCGTGACTGACAGCTCCCTCGGGTCGCTTCAGCCTCGGGAATGAGGAATAAATCAATGTAACAAGACGCTTCATTAAGTTTTCTTGGTGTATTTGTGTTTATTTGTATCTCGTGAAAATAACCTCAGAATCGAGTTTATGTTTTGTATCTCATTATTGTTATTTTGACGACGACTAATGCTGATAATGACGATAATATAATCTTTACTCTACTACTACTACTACTACTACTACTACTACTACTACTACTACTACTACTACTACTACTACTACTACTACTACTAAAATTATTCTCGAAGTATCCCTCGTAGCATATATACTCTCTCTCTCTCTCCCTCTCTCTCTCTCTCTCTCTCTCTCTCTCTCTCTCTCTCTCTCTCTCTCTCTCTCTCTCTCTCTCTCTCTCTCTCTCTCTCTCTCTCTCGGCGGTAACCATAAGCTTGTATTATTCACACAAATATTCCCGTCTCGTATATTACACATGAGTGAGCTGGTTATGAGTCCTCTTATAAAGCTGCTCTCTCCACGTGCTCCCTCCCTCCTATTCCCTCCCTCTGTCCCTCCCTCTGTCCCTCCTTCTCTCCCTCCCTCTCTCCCTCTCTCTGTCCCTCCCTCTGTTCCCCCTTCACGCTTCCATATTATCCCATCCCTTCACCTATATTAAAGAGATGTTTTTTGTTTTGTTTTTTCTCTAAGATATGAGTTCTTCGTTTTCTGTTTTGAAAGTCGTAGATGTTGCGTTATTTGACTGGTTATATGTTGATCTCACTTGTATAGCTATTTTATGTTTCCTATTTTATATTCTGGGTTTTTTTTTTTCGTGTGTGTGTGTGTTTGTGTGCGTGTGTGCATGCTGCGGGGCACGTAAATCCAGAGTCAAGTCTCAGTCGTGCTGCTGGCCTCACAGAGAGTGGACATGCATCTCTGTTCTTGTCCTTCTCCCGGCGCGCCCTTCAATCTACCTCACCAACCTAGCAAAGAGAGAGAGAGAGAGAGAGTAGCACACCACCACGCACCTCAACACTTGAACGAGACCTAATGTGAGGTTACGTGAACACTATAAGGAAGCAAACACTGAAACTTTCTTAAACTTCTCCCTTTGAAGTTGAATATATTGTCCGCATTACGATTGGATGTATTTCAAACTTTATAAAGAAGAAAATTAAGTGAACAAACAGTTATGTATACGTGATATGGAAACAATAATTGACACAAAAAATAAGTTATAGATGAACACTAGTTAAGAGAAAGTGAACATCAGTGAATTGTTTGAAGTGTTGTACTAATTAACAAACAAACAGAACACCTTGATAATCGTGTTCTTCACCTATTCTGCCATCATGAACAGGTTACTCTTGGCATTCATTCTGATCCTCAACACACCTGGTAAGTTTCATCAATACATCGTAAGAATCTTCATAATAAAAATACTGCATCACTTTTTGAACTACAACTGGAGACGTAAATTATATCTATTATATCTACTATATTTACATTAATTATGAAGAACTAGAAGAGCAAATATATATAAATAAAGAAAATATAGGCAATACCATCAATAATTTGCATAGCTAATTATACTTCAAGTTAATAATAATGAATAACAATCAAATAAATAATAATGTTTTGGCGCGAAGTAACATTGCACCGAATATTTCCAAAATCAATTTCCGTGTATGATCATTTTCGAGCAAAGAGAACAAGAGTTTCCTGGATAACCCTTAGGACTTCTTATCACCTCATCTTTGTGTGTATAACGACTTTGTTGGGTGGTGGTGTGTCTAGTAACGATCTTTTTCATTACATTCAAGTGTTAGTGTTGTGTAATATTCTGGAAATTCACCCAGAAAATTGCCTTGGAAGATTCTTTTTTTATTTTTCTTCTTCTTGTAAGTATCTAGTTGTATCCTGTCGACAAGTGAAAATAATAAGTGGTGGTGTGAAGTGTGCAAAGTGGAAATGTATTAGTGTACCCGTTATTATTATGAATATTATTATTATCACTACAATCATCATCATCATCATTATCATCATTGCCTCGCCGCAGATAGAACGCAACATTAAAAATAAAAACATGAATGGCACCAGAAATATAAATGCAAGAATCACCATAAAGTTCTTAAAACAATTCAAATAAGTAATTGAGACTAAAGAAACGAAACACTTCAATAACTACATTTTGTTTTTCCACTAACACGAATGAATAGACAGGAACACAGCAATACCTTCAATGAATACTCTTAGTGGAGCCTCATTCTAGCACGCTGTTCATTCAGGTTTCCTCCACCGGCTTCAGGATATTGCTAAACTGAAGCCATTTAATGCAGGGCGACTGGAGCTGAAAAACTATTGTGTCTGCCGCTTTTGGGGTGTGTTGGGGAGTGCCATGTGTGGAGGAGGAGGAGGAGGAGGAGAAAGAGGAGGAGTAAGAGGACGACAAATATTACAACTAACTCACTCACTCACTCACTCACTCTTCCTTTTATATACATCCTTAAACTGTTTTCTTGCTATTTTCATTTGGTGTAGAGGATCATCATAAAAACTCTTGAATATCAGTGTTGGAGACGCTTTCATACATCTATAACTCCTTTCCTTCCCTCCTTCAGGTTGGTGTTCGTGGCCTTCGGGACCTTACTTCTTAGACTCCCCTCGCAACGTGACAGTCAGCGAAGGGTTACACGCCTTCCTACCTTGCAGAGTATCGAACCTCGGGGACAGATCTGTAAGTAACTTGTATTTCCTCCTTACACTGACCTACCTACTTACGTTTATCCTCGCTGGACCTACACTTTTAACCTTCTCCCTTGTTGCAGGTCACTTGGATGAGGCGTCGTAACCTGCACATCATCACTGCTGGCCTGCTGACCTACTCGCCAGACGACCGCTACAGGGTGAATGTCTGCTTGTGCTTCTATGTTACGTCGGGGTAATGTTGCTCTGATGTCACGTCTTTACCTTGCTCTTCCTTCCTTCCTTTCTTCCTACAGTCATTCTTTGCTTACGTTCTACATCCCTTGCACTTTTAACTTCCTTTTGATATTTTCTTGATTGTGTGTTGATTAGATTGTGAATAACTTGAGTCAATCTGGTAGTTAATAATGTAGTTATTTAGATAGTTTCATTGTTCGTTTATCGGTTGGTTAGCTCGTTAGTTAATCAATTACTTAGCTAGTTTGTTTGATAATTAGATAGTTATTTTTTAAGTAGGTACGAGGTAGATGGGCTGGTAACGGTAATTAACCAGAAGAGGAGTCAATTAGGTGGTTAGTCATATAGTTACAATAGTTAGTGAAGTAAGAAATTATCTACTGACCTAGTTTGTTTGCTTGTTAGTTAGGAAATTCATTCTTACTTTGCTGGACGGAAAACATCAACAAAGAGGGTTTTCAAAGCTCACTTCCAATTGTTTCGTTTGTTTTGCTTCCACTGAGATTATAGAAGGCAAGGAAAACAAAAGCATCTGCGTCTCTATTTCCATTGATGTTAACAAGGTCAGAACAATGTCAAGTTTGGAAGCAGAGATCGCTAATGATGGCCATGAGAAGGATATACCTGATGGTGGACTCCGAGGGCCAGCACTAAGCTTCTCTTGATGGCTTGCGAGCTGCTGTGTAGGTAGACGGAAAAATATATGAGCCACCCTTCGATCGTTGCAGGAGAGACTGGTAAAGAAAACGCAATGAGATAACCACATAAACAGTGCAAACGTCTTCGTCTTTTTTCCTTCATATTAACTACACTTGGGTAGACTATACTAATTTGGGTGAATGAGATTGCTATTGCGGTTTATTTGATACTGAAAGGAGGAGGAGAGGATATGCCGTTGTAGGAGATAGCAAGATGTAATGTAATGGCTGTCAGGTTGGGTTAGTGTCTCCCTAAATTGTTTGCTATTGGGTTAAGAGAGAGAGGGTCGGCGGCAGAGTTGGACCAGTGTCTCCTAAATTGAGGTGCATGTACTCCCGGGTGGCAGATTAAGGTTTATGTACACCTGGGAGCCTTGAGGTAGACCGTGATTGAAGGGAGAACCACAGGACCCATGTATGTTATCGTGGAGTGGCCTAATTGTTTGCTACACGACTCCCCTCCTCTCTCTCTCTCTCTCTCTCTCTCTCTCTCTCTCTCTCTCTCTCTCTCTCTCTCTCTCTCTCTCTCTCTCTCTCTCTCTCAATCTCTCTCTCTCTCTCTCTCTCTCTCTCCTCTCTCCTCTCTCCTCTCTCTCTCTCTCTCTCTCTCTCTCCTCTCTCCTCTCTCTCTCTCTCTCTCTCTCTCTCTCTCTCTCTCTCTCTCTCTCTCTCTCTCTCTCTCTCTCTCTCTCTCTAATACGTAAGCTGTTCTGAGAAGATTCCGACCAAAACAGTTGTATTGATGCTCTTAAGTAACATGGATTTTCCTAAAAACATGTGAAGTTTGTCAACATTTTCTGGTAAATATGAAGAAATACGTAGATAAAAAAGATGAAATCGAAGTAAAATGTATTGTTATATAGTCAGTTAGTTATCAATTTTCTTATTTCTTTATCTCTTTCATTATTTTTCCACCAAACTTAATTCCATGTCCATTAGAGCATCTTGTTAGGAATCCTTTGGCGGGAAGAATAAATCTACAACAAATCAAGTTAGGAAGGTAGCAGTCAATAGTGTAGTCCCCCGCAGTGCATCTTGGGTAACAGCGTGGCTTGCCTCCCTCCCTCCCTCAGGTGCTGCACCCCGCCAACACAGACGAGTGGACGCTGCACATCAGACACGCCCAGCCCGGGGACGGTGGATGGTACGAGTGTCAGGTGAACTCCGACCCCAAGATTACCACGCCGGTCCTACTTATCGTCAGAGGTGAGAGAAAGAAAGAGAGATAGAGTAGATGACAGGGAAAGAAGCAAAATATGTGATATTCTTCTTGGGAGATTAGAATTTAACCTCTACGATAATGTTTTCTGAATGTCTCCAGCTCACTGTTATTATTCTATTTCCCACCAATTACAGATAAGAGTCTTGAGGATCCATTCTACCTACATGACCTCGAGGCTGAAGACAATAGTGAGTATGTTTACCTCTCGTTTGCCTACCTCAGGATATCATTTTCGGGAACTATCAAAAATGTCTTCACCTCTCCCATATATCCAATTTTCACTCCTAGACTGTACCAAATACGACTGAAACGCATAATACATTGAGGAAAACAAGTAGATAGTGGCTGTATATGTTTTCTTGATTACAATGACGAGGCAACCCTAACACAGACACAAAGATACGCATAGAGGGTGCACAGGAGCGGTACATCCAGAGGGGCAGCATCCTGGCCATCACCTGCACCGTGGACCACCGTGGACGAGCGGGGCCGCGTCAGGTGGCGTGGTACCAGGGCGCTGCCAGGCTACACTACGACTCACCAAGGGGCGGTATTGCTCTCCAGGTGTGTGAGGGGAACCTACCTACTACATGACCTTGAAACTTTTTATCATTAGCTCTGTACCAGCTTCTAATGTACATATAACTATACTATCATCTTCAGAAAATACCCGCACTCTACCTGGGCTAAGTAAAAGGATGTGATTCGTTTTCTACACACAGGTATATTAGATTTTTTTTTCTTTCTCTCGGATGTTATATTTTAAGTGTTCCCGCCAGACCGAGAAGACTCCGAGCAGAACAGTGAGTAGACTGAAGCTGTCGGTGGTGATCCCGACAGACTCCGGCCGGTACAGCTGCCGGCCAGACACTGGAGGCCTTGCTTCAATCACTGTCCACGTCCAGTCAGGTGTGTGTGTGTGTGTGTGTGTGTGCGTGTGTGGGTGGGTAGATGTGTGAAACATAAATAGACAATAAAGTATATATTGAAACTACCAACCAGATTAAATTAAAGCACATTAAAAAGTTTGGTAAAGAAATTAAAACAGTTATACGTAATAAGTGGATAATATAGAAACCAATCTTTGTGCTGCTCCCGTTAGAGGTCGCCACAGTGCATCAGTTGTCACCATTTCACTCTCTACATCTTCCTTCCATCCCTTCATACCCTCCCTTATCATTACATACTTATAATAACACATGCTAATAACCACAGACCAACCTCAAGCTGCCGTACAACAGAGTAATCACAACGCCAAGCCTGCAGCAGCATCCTCATCTCTCCGTCTCATCCTTCTCCTACGCATCCTCACACACCTCGTCACGCTCTCCCACCGATGACTGCACACCACCACCACCATAAAGTGATACCTTCCCTGTAGTTTAAGAGTGTATATACTATTTTTGTGAATATTCCAGATAGGAGAGATGATAACAATAAAGTGTATTTTAGCGACACAAGCACATCGGGTTATTTTCATAGAGCTCTGCAAAATTTATGAACACGCTAAGGTGATTTGATTCCATGTTAAGTGGTAATAGCGAGGCAGTATTTCTTAGTCATGGTCAGGGACTAAACACTTATCAAGACAGTGAATTCTACATTTATATTATCCTTTGAATCCATTTTCAATATCGTTAAAAAAAATATTCAGTCCATTTACTCTTTGTTTCCATTGCATAGTTTCCATTGCTCATTACGCATCACAATAAACTATTCCAAACTCATTAATGTGTTTATATATGATTATGAGTTTGTTAGGAGTTATATATTGCATTAATGATTGTTGAATATTACTTTCAACTTTCACACGCATTGCAATCTGTTTCACCTTCCACCAGTGTATATAATCTCACTTATTTTACGTGTTATGTTTTGTAAGAGTTCATGATCCCTTTCCTGCAGGCAAAGCATCAGAGAGAGAGAGAGAGAGAGAGAGAGAGAGAGAGAGAGAGAGAGAGAGAGAGAGAGAGAGAGAGAGAGAGAGAATGAAAATATAAACTGTAAAATCTGAAATATATTTAGACATGGTATTTTTCCTTTCCTTTCTTCCGCAATATAGACATTCATGCCACAGTGTATTGAATATCAGATTTATAGTGTATGAACCTTCTTAAGACATCTTTTTTTCCCTATGAGCTTCAGGATAATGTGTCCTAGTGCAATGTGTGGCAATTAACTGTATAATTATCAATCCGAATCAGAATTATGATGTTTGGCATTTGCTCCTTTTTGCATTGACTAAAAAACACATTTGGTGATATATTGTCTTTTTTAAGTTCGATAAAATGTTCCTAATAGATAGAGATATGATCATATGAGACGTATTTGGTATGGGAAAAGAAGTGGGATCCATATTTTGTTAGTTGCACAGAAGACTAGACAGCTTTATGGATGGGGATGAGAGGTGGATGTAGGTAATAAGGGAGTAACAGGAACTACCACGTATACACCCCCGGGCCTTACGTAGCTTCCTTATATTCTTATGTTCTTATATTTTTTTCTCGATACGTATGTGCTGTATAATACACGTAGCAACCACTAAGAAGGATTATTAGTCACGTTATTACAGGCAAGGATTGACCTACGAGCTTCTTTAATCTCAAACTGCGTTGAAGTAAGGCTGATAAGAGTGTTATCAAGATATTGTATCGTATTATTTACCTTAACATACTTTAGAGAGTGTAAGCCTTGGTGATTATATGGTTATCAATTTCATGAGTTGCCAATCATATTTATATAAGAAAACTATATGAAAATTAAACCATAGTTTCATAGTTAACAGTGACGTAAATTTGTGTTAAGCCGAAGTGATTATACAATTACTAGTCGTATGAGTCTACAGTGATACTTCTATATAATAGTAAAAAGTAAAAACTAAAACCAAAATAGATATCATGTATACATTTAACCATAACTTCTATAACCTTTAATTACGCCTTAGTGCCGAGATCTGCTGTAGCCGAACACCACAGCCATTCCTTGTTGACACTAATAACAGTCACAAGAAGAAGAGGAGGAAGCTGACAGTCACGGGAGGAGGTGACAGGCAGACAGACGGATACATTGTAGATGTTGTGAGGCAGCATCATCACATCCCTTCACACCCCTAAGCAGCCCATGTTAGTAGGTGTGACTGCAGGTGTGAGGTACAAAAGTGATACAAGTTGACTGGTAGAATACGTGTATAGGACGTGACATTTAGCTATCGAGTGTTGTTGTGACCTTGGTGCTCGTGACGGTACGGTAGACATTACATGAAATAGCATCGCCATCTGGTGCTTGTTGTGGTGTTACGTCATATATGTGTTGTATGGTGCATTAGATTGTCATTAAAAAGTTATTAGTGAAAATTGTGGTCAGTCAGATTGGTATTAAAAAGATTGAGATGGAGTCATAAGTATTGGTCAAAATTGTATGTTTGGGAGGATATGTTCAGGCTTTCTATAGGTTATAAAGGCTTGGAATGGGCGTGGATGTAGACTGAAAGCTTATACGTATTATTAATGTTAAGTTCAGTTCAATAATTATAAGAGTGAGGAAGAGAGTGAACGAGGAGAACTAAATATATAAGAAGACACTTTCCATCAGCTAACACATTCTTACATTGTACTTGTGCCTTAGACTGTTAGTGTGTTGATAAGTTTGTTGTCCCTTCCAAGTGGGACTCATTTAATAAAGTCTTGCATGGCATTATCTGCTTACTGGTTCAGGTTTATAATAGCTACAGTTTATGGCTCCTGTGTGTGTGTGTGTGTGTGTGTGTGTGTGTGTGAGTGTGAGTGTGTGAGTGACTGAATGATGTCTGGTGTAAATTCATAATGTGTTGGATATAAAAATTGGTTTCAGTTGGTAGGAATAAACGGCAAGAAAGTTGCAAAATGTGATTGGCTACACAGGGTTACTTGACAGGTTCGGTCCCTTGTCTGTACAGCTCTGATTCACAAGGATAGAAGGACAGATGTATCAGTCGTACATGCAAGGTTATAGTGATAGTAAAATTAAATGCAAGGTTATAGTGATAGTAAATTGAAATGCAAGGTTATAGTGATAGTAAAATGAGATGCAAGGTTATAGTGATAGTAAAATAAGTTATAGAGTCTGATTTGTGTATCCATGTGCTGAAGTTATTACAAAGAATGACAAGAGGAGATAGTTAGCCATTTGCCACTTAATTAATAACTTTGACCTCACTGCATTACTAGTTATAAATAGTTAACTTGTTAGTATTGTATTGAAATGCGATGACAACTAATATTTTAAACAGTGTTGTGACGGAACAGTCAAGGTCAACAAAGATCCTATGATGTATGTAGCATTATCAATACCCTTTGCATAGTAGGTAGCAGGTGTGTGTGTGTGTGTGTGTCTGTGTCTCCTGGTGTCCTTCAAGGTGTACAATGGGAGGCAGGGTCAGCTTCAGGAAGGCTTTAGGCAAAACTAATGCTGATATAACATCCAGTTCATACTAATAAGAATGTTGTTATGCATGATTCATGTAACTGTCCATCCCCCTTTCCAGAAGTGTGCAAAAATGGCCTCAAAGAAAGCCTCGGAAACAAGTAAACGAGAGGTACTAACCCCAATAATTGTAGTGCATGCGCTTGTTCCTGGTGATGGTGGAGGCAGTTGTTGGTTGGCTAGCGGGTGTGTGTGTGTGTGTGGTTGAGGTGTCTTGGTTACTGACGTTCTAATGCTAATTATTTATAAACCAGCTCATACTTTTCTTCCATTTCCTTACTTGAGACTTTCTTGTAACTGCCAGGAACTTACACTAGTATGTATAGTGCATATTACTTGATGCATTGTTAAATATGCAGATTGTATTTATTACTTTTGCAGCTAAAATGTCTGTGTTTCTTTCTTCCTCTCAGCTGTATAGTGATGTATCAATAACCTTTTGTCAACTTCTCAGCTTGGCTTTCCTCATTTCATAGTTTCCATAGGTGAAGGCGCATGTTTGGAGCATTAAAAGTGATCAAAGTGTGCTGAGACACAATGAACACTTATCATTGTCATTGTATAGAGTTGCAGTGGCCTTTTAGATGTTCCCTGCACAGCCAATCAAAGTAATCATTTCCTTACAGTGGTAACAAACTGCCTTGGATGTACGTTTAGGTATTGCTTGTGGCTTGCTGATGAAATGCCACAAAAGTTTGCTTGAAAAGTTCTTGTTTTTTTAGTTGTTACGGATGTGATGGTGATGTACTTTCAGGTGAGTGTGTCAGGGATGTCATTCCTGCGCGGCTCAGCTAACTATGTGTGGTGTACGACTTCAGTGCTGGGGAAGGGTGCGACGGGGGCTGTGTTCCAGGGTGTCAACAGGGTAGGTGTTCATCCCTGTGTGTTGATGTTGTGAATGTGCTGTGTGTTGCGATGGAAGGAAACTGTACTGTAGATGTTTTTCTGTGTATTGATGATGTGTTGATGAAATGTATGAACAGTAAGTTTTTCTTCGCATGTGCTGGTGTGATGAGTGTGTGTATGTATGTGTGTGTGTTGATGGTACCTAATGTGTCCCGGCAGCACACTGGTGAGCCTGTGGCCGTGAAGACTTTCAACCAGCTGTCCCACATGCGGCCGCATGAGGTGCAGATGAGGGAGTTTGAGGTGCTGAAGAAAGTCAACCATGAAAGTATTGTTAAACTTTTGGCCATTGAGGAAGAGGTGAGACTTGGTTTGGCATCAATTTGTTTTTACATAACTGGAAGAAAACATTAAGTTACATTAAATATAAAGCAAAACAAGTGAACATTAATAAGTTTGAACATTTAACGTTTAATGCACCACCTCAATATATCAGTACAGTCTATGCATGTAGTTGAGACAGTGTAAACATTATTAATCAATCAAAATAATACAGTATAAACAAAACTAGATCTACTTCAGTCTTACCTTCAACTCTACAGTGTAATCATTAAGTTTGTTTGATATGTTAACCCACAGCAAGAGGGTCGAGGGAAGGTGATTGTGATGGAGCTGTGCACGGGAGGCTCACTCTTCAACATACTTGATGACCCGGAGAATAGTCACGGCCTGGAGGAAGGAGAGTTCATATTAGTGCTGTCACATCTTGGTGAGTCCCTGTCTTCACTTACACAATTAATAGTCTTTTGAGATGAAATAGCTACGTAAATAATACATATCAATATTTTACGTCTACACACACACAGCTGCCGGTATGAAGCACCTCCGAGACAACAACCTGGTGCACCGTGACCTCAAGCCGGGAAACATCATGAAGTTTATAGACATAGACGGCTCCACCATCTACAAGCTGACTGACTTTGGGGCGGCGAGGGAGCTTCAGGACGACCAGCAGTTCATGTCTCTGTATGGAACGGAAGAGTACCTGGTGTGTATTGTCTGTAGTGTAATTTTAATGTTCTGTCTTATTGTAGGTTGGACATTTCAATGGATGAAAAAAACAGATGGTAGGTGTTAGGTGCACAGGAGCTGCCTTATGTAGGTCAACTGGCCTCTTGCAGCCTCCTTGTTTTCTTATGTTCTCAAAGATTCTTATTTGGATAAGAATAATGTAACCTATGTTTTGTGTTTATATTAGTGTGCTTTATTTATCTTTTGTCAATAAACTAAACTAACTATTGTGTGCCGTGAACAAGACTGTGGCACTTGTGTTGTTACATCTTCTCTCTTTGTTGCATATTAAAGCATTTATTTATATTAGAATTGCATGATGATTGCATTGCAATGCAATGCATTCTTGACTCAACTCTTCGTACATGATGAAAAATAGTTGATAAGAATATATATATTTTAAAAGGTATGCTAGATGTATAACAAGTGTATATTTATAGCTATGTATGTATTCATAGGTTTGTGTTTCAGTGATAGGAGATAGGTCCAGCATGTAGATCAGTCATTGAATTGGGATGTATTTTTTCAGCACCCAGACATGTATGAACGTGCTGTCCTGAGGAAGCCTGTTGGGAAGACCTTTGGAGCCAGGGTGGACTTGTGGTCTATAGGTAAGGAAGGCGTACAGGACATATATAATAACAATAATAAAAATAAAAATAATGATAACAATAACACATCACCTTGTAAACTAAAACCTCTTAAGTACCTTCAAAACAGTAATTTTACAGGTTTCCAGATTTGTATTAATATTCATCACTTTATATTTTAGATAGTAAATTTTGCTTCTAAAAATGTTAGCTTCATGGTACTAATTCAGCATGAAACATATGGGTCTGACGTACTTGTATAATGATATAATATAACTTTCTCTTCCCAAGGTGTGACGTTATATCACGTAGCGACTGGAATGTTACCTTTCCGGCCCTACGGTGGGCGGCGCAACAAAGAGACCATGTACCACATCACCACTGAGAAGGCACCGGGAGTCATATCAGGGGTGCAGACCTCGGAAAATGGACCCATTGATTGGTGCACCACCCTGCCCGAAACCTGCCAGCTTAGCCTGTACGTAATGCCATTCTTAAGTCTTATTTTGTTGAATGTAGTTATCATGTAGACTGTTTTCACTGACTTATCAATTGGGATTATACTATGTAGCTTGAGGAGGAAGTCACTTATGTATTTGTTGTTGGCTGCAATAATATTACCACTAGATTCCTGCAGATCGTAAAATCCAACCACAATGGATAAAGCGAAGGGTCTGAGAAGCACCTCCTCTGTATTTTCTCCTATGAGCACACTGAAGGGTATGGGAGAGTAAAGTCTCCCTGAACCCTAAATACCTTGCCTTGGCTACACACTTTTAATGGGTATATAAACTAGTTATGTATATATAGATAGATTTGCTGTTATACAATTTACTAGGATATTGTGATCATGAGGTGTCTGAGGCTTCATTTTTACCCTTACTAATGACCGCCTTAATAAACACATAATACCTTTCCTCCTCTCGTGTAGTGGCTTGAGGAAGTTGGTGACGCCTTTACTGGCTGGCCTGCTGGAGGTGGACCCACAGAGGATGTGGAACTTTGAGAGGTTCTTCCAAGAGGTGACCATGATACTGAGTAGGAAGGTAATGCATATCTTCCTAGTGAACAAGGTGCAGCCACTCACTATCTACATGGACCCTGAACATAGGTGAGTCTCCCTTCAACAGGATAACTCGCTAGTAAGGCAGTAACTTTATTATTTATACCATCGTAGTGAGAAGAATTAGACTGGTGAGGTGGACATATTGAGAAAAATTGGGTGAAATGAGTTATTAATCTGAACATAATTAATACAATCTTAGTTTGACCCAAAAAAATTAATTAGATGATTCAGGTTCTGGGAAATTTAATGATTATATAAGGAAGCTATTTATTAGACGTCATTATAGGAACAAGGCAGACAGACATAGTATTCAAGGATGTGTTAGCTTTTAAAATAACAATCATAATAGGAAAGAACATAGATAGGATTTTAATATACATCATACATTCCCACAGGCAATCTATCATTTTCCACTTGTTTTCATGCATTTCATTATGATTAACACTTATAAACCTTTGAATTCATGGATATAATTACATATTCTTTTCATTATTACAGGTATGAGGAGCTGCAGTACTTGATATGCGAACAGACAGACATGAACCCAGTAAACCAGCTTCTCCTGTATGATAAGAAACACTTTAATGTAATAGTAGCCATGGATCAGCCCGCCTCCTCCTTCCCCTCCACCACCCCTCGCTCACCTCTAGTCCTGTTCTCAAAGCAAGATGATGACGTCACTCTGACCTTACCTGAAACACCCGGTAAATATTGACTTATAGATTTTTATTTTTATTTTATTTTTATTTTTATTTTTTTTTTTTTTTTCTCTCCCTCAATTCAAATGGAAAAACCGGACAAGGGTAATCATACATGTAAAAAAGATATATATTGAGAAAAGGGTTGCTTCTATTACTGGTTCTCTAATAAAGAAAAAAAAAAGAGTTAATCAAAATTAAGGGATGCTAAATTAAGGTTACAGGTGTCTTGTCTTGATATACTTCTCTCTTCATTCAATCACATGAAATTAAGACATACACCAAATTAGTTTTATATGTATTTTTTATTTTTACTTTTTGGGTGATAAATAAAAAGCAATACGAGAAAAATACAACCTCACAGGACCTCTTTCTCTATTGGAGGTCAACACTATATGGCTTATTTATTACATCACAATAGACAGAGATTGACAGAATACAACCTAACCTATCATCCATCACTCTAATAATGATCATTCTATTTCACCTAAAGGCATATGCAACACAAATAAAATGAGTACAGAGTAATCTATTTTCTTCCTCATTCTCCTTTAAACAGCAGTCAAGTTCGGCAGCTTCCCCACGCTGGTGAGTGTGGAGCATGACGCCACGGTGGGGAAGTCCATGTGTGCTGTGGGTCATGCAGTCAAGCGCAAGATTGACTACTTCTCCAAATGTGTTCATCTTATTGAATACAGTGTCCTTATGTTCATGTGAGTATGGCTGGCTGGCTTGGTGACTCATTACTTGCTCTCTCATAACCTTAAATACTATTATATTACCTATTTTTTATCTCTCTTTGGTGATCATGTTGATTTATCTATGTTATCTTTATACGAGACTTTTATCTCTGTGAAGGGGTGTAGCTAAGACAAGGTATGCATTCACACACCTATACACACATACATATACACTTAGTTCCCTTTAGTGTGAGATGGCATGCAGAATAGATATATATTTTAACGTCCTTTCATAGTTATAACATTCTTCTTCTTGTTGATTCTTACATTTTTTGCCTATATTTTCCTAACGAGGATGTATATTTGCAGTGAGGTGATAGTGGAGGAATTAACAAGCCTCCGATCCCAGCTGACCCACGTACAGGCCCTCACCTCCACCGTGAGTGACCGGTTCAGTCAGCTTGTTGCAAACCACCGCAGGTTCCTCATGTTGACCCAGATGTGTGGTGGGAATCAGGACGGCTCAACACAAGCACTGCGGGAGCGTATGGAAGACTTGGTCAATAATAAAGTAGACACAGAGAAATCAGTAAGTCACCTCAGGTTGTAGCATCCACCTCCACGTAGTCTCTCGGCACATTCAATAATTGTTGCTTCCCCTTGAAATATCTAATGTTACTTAACAAGCCAAGCACCAAGGATCTGCCTCTTATTAATGTGTTGCTTCTGTACCTTTCGTAACAAGTCTCCTCCCTCTTTATTTTTTGCTATAGTAACATTATTCTTAAGTTTTAATATTCTAAAGTTGTTCTGTGCAGTATGATGAAGCAGCTTCCTTTTGTCCCCTTGAAGTAGATGATTGTGTTACCTCGTGAAGGCATGTTGGCTGCATGTCCGGCACTACTGAGGCTTGAGCTTTCAAAGGAAGACTCAGCACTCACTCACTGATCCATCACCTATAGCAATGGACTGTTTCTCAATCTTTGCTAATGCCTTACTCACTCCAGGTCTCTCTCTTGTTTATCTATCTCTGTTTGTTTTTTTCTTTTATTTTTTATCAATACTGACTCATACTTAAACCATTTTTATTGCTACTTGCACTAAAACTTAACTAAACTTAACTATTTTTATTTATTTTTATTCTCTGAAACCTCGGAGTGAGTTATCACTTGTCAAATGCAGAATGCATTACCTTCCAAACTTAATACCTGGTGTTTGTTCTTAATAGATAATCCCAGTGATGTTTATTAATCATGAATCCATGTATCTCTCTCTCTCTCTCTCTCTCTCTCTCTCTCTCTCTCTCTCTCTCTCTCTCTCTCTCTCTCTCTCTCTCTCTCTCTCTCTCTCTCTCTCTCTCTCTCTCTCTCTCTCTCTCTCTCTCTCTCTCTCTCTCTCTCTCTCTCTCTCTCTCTCTCTCTCTCTCTCTCTCTCTCTCTCTCTCTCTCTCTCTCTCTCTCTCTCTCTCTCTCTCTCTCTCTCTCTCTCTCTCTCTCTCTCTCTCTCTCTCTCTCTCTCTTTCTCTTTCTCTTTCTTTCCATTCTTTCTTTAACCAAAACCATATAAAGGGATGAGTCCCCAGCCCTACACCTTCCATTCTATACACATTGTTTGATGCAGTAAATACACACACACACACACACATTCTGTTAGGAATACTACAAACACATTTTTGTTTTGTTTTAAAAATCCCACTGATTGCCAGCGGAAAGAAAAACACTGATGCATGAGGACCTAAAAGTACGTGGTCACTCTTAGGTTATTATTGTTGTTAAGACTCAAGTAACTCATTCAAGGAAACTCTTCTCTTTTATTTTCATAGTTTACGTTAAAGTTTGATTCACATTTTTTTCCTCATCGTCAATATGAGTTGGAGTATATTACAGAAAGGATGACTTGTATTATTTGAATGTCTCCTTTTGTTAGCTTACACGACTGACCTCCACTACATCACAGCATCATGCAGTTTTAACATTGTTTAAGCATTTTTCGTTCAGTTTTAGTTTTTAACACACTTAAGGCTGCATGCACACCAAACAAGTTGAGTAAATTCAATTCAAGTTTAGTCACATAGAGTCTTGTCTCTATGTGACTCGCCAGTCAAGGGAACATAATTTTCTAAGTAATTTTGCAGGAACCATTCACACCAGGGGAAGTCTGCATGACTTGACTCAACTCGACTCCCCCTGGTGTGAATGGTTCCTGCAAAATTACTTGGAAAATTATGTTCCTTTGACTGGTGAGTCACATAGAGTCAAGACTCTATGCGACTAAACTTGTTTGGTGTGTATGCAGCCTGTGTGATTGAAGTTACTATGTGTGTTTGTTGTTACTCAGTGTGCAGATAACAATGAATGAAAGGAAGAAGGAACATGTACTGTTTCTGTGCACTTCCACTAACTTCTCAGGACTTAATCATTACTCATTGCATCTTACTGAGTGTTGATAACTCTACTGTCATTGCAAGATAAAACTGGAGATGACTTGTCTTGCAATCTACTAAATAATCTGTTGAAGTCCAGCCATGCATGAGCCGGCAAGGTTTAATTAATTACCTTGGCATGACACTCACCATCATGTTGCATCTTGAACCCTTTTGAGCTGAGACAACACCACCTTCCCTTGTCATGATGTGTAATGCCTCACCCACGTGTTGAACATCCTTCATTAGCTCACCAGGACTACTCTCCACTCTGGGATAGAATGCATTCTTGCCACATTTATCTATCCTGGATTTTGCTTTAATCTTTTTTGCTTTTTCTAACAATCTGTTTTGAGAAAAGGATCAAAATATGATACTGCCTTTATTTAAAGTCAAAATCTGACATTAATTTTGTATAAGGTCAGTTGTAATTATAATGGTCTCAGCACTCAAGTCTCACGCTTACATTTATCATATACACACTCATATGAATTAAATATATTTCAAATTTCTAGTTATAAGTAAGATGTCTGACATAAATTTTTTTTAAGCTGGTAATCATAGAGAAAATGGGTTTCATAATAAATTCATTCACATTCATGAAGTGATACATAATACCATTGGTGCCCCAAGTAAGTGCACACCCAGGAAAGACCTGCATGAAGACACTCACTCTATGTGGTATAAGTCAACCTCCATTTCTGCCTTGACCCTCTCCCTCTATGCCCTCCACTCGTAAAGCTTTAGACACATTGGGTATTACATGGTTGTGGTAACCTCCCAGAACCACTCGCACCCTTGGCCGGGGAGGCTGGAGGAGCTGGTGCAGGGTGCAGGGGAGCAGGACAGGGGGGTGAGTCAAGATGCATCTCTACGCACTTGAGCACAAACTATTCTGTTTTGTAGTGGATATATTAGAGTTAAGAGTCTGAAAAATTATTATTATTATTTGAAGTAAGCACATGCACTTTGATATACTGATGGTATAATGAATAGTAACATAGGAAGTACTTAAATGCACCTAACTAGTTTTTACCTTTGATTCCAGAGGTGCTGCACTTAATATATAAATCAGAAAATGTAATCATTATTCCTATATAGTACCTATAATATGTACTAAAATACTTGCTAACTGGAACTAAATCAATTATAACTGATATTATCTATTTTACCTGTTAATTAAGAGCTGTGTCATTACTTACTGTTATTTACCCGTAACTTTTTATATGATACCAGGTGAGAGACTCCCTAAATGCCATAGTACCCGTGGTGAACCAGCTGTTTGAGAGAGTGGTGACGGGAGCACAGCTGAGGAGACAGTGGCAGCAGGTCAGGAGTGATGCGGCATCTGTTGAACGAGCCCCTAACAAGGCAGCCACTCTAGTCACTAAACTACGGGAGTCTTGGCAACACCTACTCAGAGACAGAGCTGCAAGGAGTATGTGATTCCTTGTACTATTTGAGGATATTGAATGATTATAAAACTATATTCAAATCATTAAATTATGTGCCACTATATAATGTTACCTCCATCCTGTTATGTTTTATTTCATTATGTATTGTTCTCTCTCTACCTACAGCATTGACTTTTAATGACGAACAGTTCCATTTGTTAGAGAAAATGAAAATTAAGGAAACTGCCAAAAGTCTGGAGACGCTGCTGGCTTCAGTCACCGCTACACTGCACGGCACCACAGACCACTTGGCAGACTGGTGCAAGTAAGGCTTCTAATACACTTAAAACACTTCACTTTACTTGGAATTAATACAGAAAAATAATGATGGTATATTTTATGATTTATTTTCTATTAATTCATCGTGTGTGCAGGGTGGCCAAGGTGCAACGAGTACAGACTGAGATTGAACAAGCGGATCTAGAGAAGCACGAGGCAGTGTTGTACTCCTTCCAGTCCACACTCGGAGACACTGAGGAGAGCTACCACCTCACCCTCTCAGAGCTTCTCGCTACGATTAAAGACAGAAAGCTGCAAGATGATGCCAGACTTCAGATTGAGGTTTGTGGTTCCTGGTACTTGTTGGATATTCAGGTAGGTGTATGAATAGAGGTATTTTCCTATTAAGCACGAGTTTCTATTTTCATTGAATTTGCACCATCCCTTCCTGCATTCCTTTCGGTATAAGAAAATTGATGACTTCCATGGAGACGTAACTTTTATTTTTAAGCCAACCAAGAAACTATTGGGAAATTTTGTTGTAGTAAAACCTAGTTAGTACTAAGAATACTATATACTTTTAAACGCTGGACAAGTTACGCAACATGATCTGAGTAAGGGACGTCACTCATCCTGCAGCTTTGACGTTACTTTTCTCTCCAGAGTGATGAGGGCAGTGACAGCAGGACCTCTTCTAGGACACTTGACTCCAAGGACAATAAGAAGTTAAAGAAAGACACCATCAACAGGAACAGAGTTAAACTTTCGTATGTATCGGAAATATATCGTTTTAGTACTCGTAAAAGCTAACAACTAGTTTACTAATTAGATGCTGTAACTATGTAGTCTACTCGTTTTACTGCTTATATTAATACTACTATTCAAGGCTTACTGACTGACTGCATGCCTCTCTCTTCCTCTACCATCCCCTCTGCACATACCCTTGCTAGCTTTTACATCTGTTTTGTACATCTAATACTCTAGTCAACCAGTATCTTCATATCTTCATTCATGTATCCTCTGTAGTAGTCAATGCAAATAGTGTGCCTCTACATAAAGCAATATCAGGTCATCTCAACTACATATGGTTTATCTTTTCAACGCAATTTTATTTTATTTTCCCCCACTTTCATGATGGAGTGGAGTGGCTTCCCAAATCCTTCACTCCATCCCTTATTATCACCTTTTACAATCAGCTGGGGATACATTGGTAGTATTCTTGCAGCTCCCATCACAAAGCTTATGATAATCAACTACTATATAGCTAATAATATCTTGAAAAGTAAGCGTTATCTAAAAAAAATCAGAATTCACTTAACTTTATTGCATGTACTTACTCTTACTAACCAGAAATAATATGGTGTCATGTGCTTCTGTATAGTAATATATTTTTGATGAGTTGTCAGTCCATGGTTGTCTAACATTCTTATCTTAGTGATGCAATGGATTCTTTTCTCCTCCAGGTTGCAGGAGATGTGTGAGGCTCAGGAGGAGGTGATGAGGCTGCTTCAGGAGAACGGCACCATAATCAAAAGGTTTCAGCGGCTCACAGCCTTGACCCAGCCAGGCAATGACGAAGGTTAACTCTAGCTCACATCAAACACACATCAGCATGCGTACAAAACCTGACACTTGAGACACATAAAGTTTGTAATTTTATACATACATACTTACATACGTACATAGGAAATTTTATTCAAGCACTAATTAGGTATCTGAGAAATTTATTTGTTAACCAATTTTAAGGAAATTCATATATAGCCATAATAGATTGTCGTTTTTTTTAATATTGTTTCATTTGACTGCATGATATACCTTTTGAGTGTTGCATTCAAAAATACTGTGCTGAAAAATATTCTTATGACTTTTTCAATATAATTGCTTGTGGAAACTCTACCATATACTATAAGTGAAACAAAGGATATTCTAATAGGTCTGGCTTAGCTGTTTTGATAGACATATTCTGATATAGCTTTCTTAAGTTTTATTTCAAACCAATTAATACAAAGGAAAACTATATCACTTGCTTAGACCTGCACACTAAGATTTATTAAAGGTAATTAGATCATTGAATAGTAAAGTAACTATAAAGTATATAGTTCTGTTAGGGTTGACGAGAGAGCTCTTCCCCTTTCACCAAGAAGCTGCAGTGAGCCAGGATCGAACACGCAACCAATAAGCCACTGTAGCTTACCATATACCCACCCGACCCCTCTTATTAGATTCGTTACAGCCACAATGACAGTGAAGCAATAGCTGGCACACACCAGTGACACCGCACACTATCTCACCCACTCTGTCCCCTTAGTGTGTAATCGATGTGGATTGCCTGACATTCTACACTAGTGACCCCTCATTTGTCTTGGTAACCTTCCCCCTATCAACTGTATGTGTGTTGTATGTCATTGTTTCTTGTTGATAATGCGAGAAAGCTAGTGTTAGGGTCGTTATGGGTAGATAAATGATGATACAAGTACTCTGGTCCAGTTTTTATTATGTTTTTTTTTAATCAATTCTGGAACTTGACGAAAGCAGAAAGTAGTGAGTATTGATGACGTCATGTTGCGAGGGCTGGATAGAAAGAGTATTCCACCACACATCTCATCATATCGACGTGTTGGTGTTAGAATGGAACACCACAAACCCAGCTAACAAGGAAGGAGTACCGTATACAACGACAACCTTAGCTTTAGGTTATAGGTGAGTCCGCTTGAAAAATGTAATTACGTCATCACATCTAACTAGGTATGGTTATCAATTATATTACTTCAGAGGTTTATAGATATATTTATCAATTTGTAATTTATTGTAACTCCTAAATTTAAACAATACATCATCATTGAAAACAAAAAGAGAAGTTACATACAGTAGATAGCAGTCAAATGACAACCTGTACGAGATAATATCACGTGTATAATTATATTCCACTACACATTAAAGTCATTACATATTATAGAGTTACTTATAGCCATATACATATTGTGTGAAGCAATGTATAAATTTTCCTACACATCTTCATTAATATTAAGTGTTGATTTAAAATTTAAGGTTCATGAAGTCCGAAGCTATTCAAGCTAAGCCACGCCGAGGAACCTTCTACACACACGTCCAAGGATAGTGTTTATTGGATGGTGCATAGTGTGTAGTGTGTATAACCCTTACTCACACCACACCTGCAATGACCAGTGAATCAAGTAAGGTAAGAGTTCCCATTCATTTACTTATCATTGTCTGTTAGTTAGCGTGGAGGTAGTAATGTTATGACGGTGCTGTGTGGGTGATGTTGGTTGGTGGTGATCTTTCGACACCAATTGTAGCAGCTATAGAAATAATTGGTAGGTGTGTGTAGAACTGTGCCAAGCTTATATGGGGCCTAAGGAGAATAGGAACCCCTTAGGACTATTTGAATGGTGTTTTTACGTAATATTTTTCCTGGTTTAGATTATTTTCATATTTTCCAAGAGCTCTTTATGCCTCGGTCTGGCTCTGGGTGTGTGTAATGTGGGTTTGTTTGTTTTTTATACCAAGGCAACGTTGATGACTGTAAACAAACTTGGCACTGATGTACGGTAGTTTAGTAATTGCTTTGTACCCCTGAAAGGTTTAATTATCATGATACGTGTCATGGTATAGAAGAAGAGGAAAAGGTTGTCATGGCGTCGTTAGCACAGGACGCAGGAATTCTATATAGTTGATATTTCCTTTATTGCCTTTTCCTATTTTTGGTGGTGTTTTTACTTTTAATTGAGTTTTTTAAGTTTATTTTCAGGCGTCATTTGTTGCGCTAGTGAATAATAACTGTATTTTGATCATGATAATCTTGATCCTAGATAGTTGATAGTGCGTCGTCCGAGCCTCCAAAAAATTGATTTCGTTCTAATTTTCTCGGAAGCTATTAGAGATATTGAAAATATCATTGCAGCATCTGATAGACCTAATTAAACCCTACAACTGTCATAATGAATATTTGTTCTATGTATAATAATAATAATAATAATAACGCAGTAAAATTTAACCGTATCTTTTCCAAAAAATATATTTTGTTCTAATTTTCTCGGAAGCTATTAGAGATATTGGAAATATCAATGCAGCATCTGATAGACCTAATTAAATCCTATAACTGTCATAATGAATATTTGTTCTATGTATAATAATTACGCACTAAAGATAAACCGTATCTTTTATCCAAAAAATAGATTTCGTTCTAATTTTCTCGGAAACTATTAGAGCTATTGGAAATATCATTGCAGCATCTGATAGATCTAATTAAACTCTACAACTGTCATAATTAATATATGTTCTATGTATAATAATTACGCAGTAAAATTAAACCATATCTTTTTGCCAAAAAATAGATTTCGTTCTAATTTTCTCGGAAGCTATTAGATATATTGGAAATATCATTGCAGCATCTGATAGACCTTATTAAACTCTACAACTGTCATAATGAATATTTGTTCTATGTATAATAATTACGCAGTAAAATTAAACCCTATTTTTTTCCATAAAATAGATTTCGTTCCAATTTTCTAGGAGGCTATTAGAGATATTGGAAATATCATTGCAGCATCTGATAGACCTAATTAAACCCTACAACTGTCATAATGAATATTTGTTCTATGTATAATAATTACACAGTAAAATTAAACCGTATCATTTTTCCAAAAAATAGATTTCGTTCTAATTTTCTCGGAAGCTATTAGATATATTAGAAATATCATTGTAGCATCTGATAGACCTAATTAAACCCTACAACTATCATAATGAATATTTGTTCTATGTACAATAATTACGCAGTAAAATTAAACCGTATCTTTTTTCCATAAAATAGATTTAGTTCTGATTTTCTCGGAAGCTATTAGAGATATTGGAAATATCATTGCAGCATCTGATAGAACTAATTAAACTCTACAACTGTCATAATGAATATTTGTTCTATGTATAATAATTGCGCAGTAAAATTAAACCCTATCTTTTTTCCAAAAAATAGAATTAGTTCTAATTTTCTCGGAACCTATTAGAGATATTGGAAATACAAATGCAGCATCTGATAAACCTAACTAAACTCTACAACTGCCATAATGAATATTTGTTCTATGTATAATAATTACGTAGTAAAATTAAACCGTATTTTTTTTCAAAAAAATAGATTTCGTTCAAATTTTCTCGGAAGCTATTAGAGATACTGGAAATATCATTGCAGTATCTGATAGACCTAATTAAACCCTACAACTGTCATAATGAATATTTATTCTCTGTATAATAATTACGCAGTAAAATTAAACCGTATCTTTTTGCCCAAAAATAGATTTCGTTCTAATTTTCTCAGAAGCTATTAGAGATATTGGAAATATCATTGCAGCATCAGATAGACCTAATTAATCTCTACAACTGTAAAAATGAATAGTTGTTCTATGTATAATAATTACGCAGTAAAATTAAACCGTATCTTTTTTCCAAGAAACAAATTTTTTTCTAATTTTCTCGGAAGCTATTTGAGCTATTGCAAATATCATTGCAGCATCTGATAGACCTAATTAAACTCTACAACTGCCATAATGAATATTTGTTCCATGTATAATAATTAAGCAGTAAAATTAAACCGTATCTTTTTTCCAAATAATATATTTCGTTCTAATTTTCTCGGAAGCTATTTGAGATATTGGAAATATTATTCCAGCATCTGATAGACTTAATTAAACTCTACAACTGTCATAATAAACATTTGTTCTATGTATAATAATTACGCAGTAAAATTAAAAGCGTATATTTTTGCTAAACAATGGATTTTTTTCAAATTTTCTCGGAGGCTATTAGAGATATTGGAAATATCATTGCAGCATCTAATAGATTTAATTAAATTCTACAACTGTCATAATGAATATTTGTTCTATGTATAGCAATTACTCAGTAAAATTAAACGGTATCTTTTTCCAAAAAATTTATTTTGTTCTAATTTTCTCGAAAGCTATTAGAGATATTGGAAATATCATTGCAGCATCTGATAGACCTAATTAAACTCTAGAACTGTCACAATGAATATTTGTTCTATGTATAATAATTAAACAGTAAAATTAAACCGTATCTTTTTTTCCATAAAATAGATTTCGTTCTAATTTTCTCGGAAGCTATTAGAGATATTGGAAATATTATTGCAGCATCTGATAGACCTAATTAAACTCTACAACTGTAATAATGAATATTTGTTTTTCGATCAAATTTAGCAGTAAAATGAAACTATCACTTTTTTTTTCTTCCTCATTTTCTCGAAAGCTATTAGAAATATTGGAAATATCAATGCAGCATCTGATAGACCTAATTAAATCCTATAACTGTCATAATGAATATTTGTTCTATGTATAATAATTACGCACTAAAGATAAACCGTATCTTTTATCCAAAAAATAGATTTCGTTCTAATTTTGTCGGAAGCTAGTAGAGCTATTGGAAATATCATTGCAGCATCTGATAGATCTAATTAAACTCTACAACTGTCAAAATGAATATATGTTCTATGTATAATAATTACGCAGTAAAATTAAACCATATCTTTTTACCAAAAAATAGATTTCGTTCTAATTTTCTCGGAAGCTATTAGATATATTGGAAATATCATTGCAGCATCTGATAGACCTTATTAAACTCTACAACTGTCATAATGAATATTTGTTCTATGTATAATAATTACGCAGTAAAATTAAACCCTATTTTTTTCCATATAATACATTTCGTTCCAATTTTCTAGGAGGCTATTAGAGATATTGGAAATATCATTGCAGCATCTAATAGACCTAATTAAACCCTACAACTGTCATAATGAATATTTGTTCTATGTATAATAATTACACAGTAAAATTAAACCGTATCATTTTTTCAAAAAATAGATTTCGTTCTAATTTTCTCGGAAGCTATTAGATATATTAGAAATATCATTGTAGTATCTGATAGACCTAATTAAACCCTACAACTGTCATAATGAATATTTGTTCTATGTACAATAATTACGCAGTAAAATTAAACCGTATCTTTTTTTCATAAAATAGATTTAGTTCTGATTTTCTCGGAAGCTATTAGAGATATTGGAAATATCATTGCAGCATCTGATAGACCTAATTAAACTCTACAACTGTCATAATGAATATTTGTTCTATGTATAATAATTGCGCAGTAAAATTAAACCCTATCTATTTTTCAAAAAAATAGAATTAGTTCTAATTTTCTCGGAACCTATTACAGCTATTGGAAATACCAATGCAGCATCTGATAAACCTAAATAAACTCTACAACTGCCATAATGAATATTTGTTCTATGTATAATAATTACGTAGTAAAATTAAACCGTATTTTTTTTCAAAAAAATAGATTTCGTTCAAATTTTCTCGGAAGCTATTAGAGATACTGGAAATATCATTGCAGTATCTGATAGACCTAATTAAACCCTACAACTGTCATAATGAATATTTATTCTCTGTATAATAATTACGCAGTAAAATTAAACCGTATCTTTTTGCCCAAAAATAGATTTCGTTCTAATTTTCTCAGAAGCTATTAGAGATATTGGAAATATCATTGCAGCATCAGATAGACCTAATTAATCTCTACAACTGTAAAAATGAATAGTTGTTCTATGTATAATAATTACGCAGTAAAATTAAACCGTATCTTTTTTCCAAGAAACAAATTTCTTTCTAATTTTCTCGGAAGTTATTTGAGCTATTGCAAATATCATTGCAGCATCTGATAGACCTAATTAAACTCTACAACTGCCATAATGAATATTTGTTCTATGTATAATAATTAAGCAGTAAAATTAAACCGTATCTTTTTTCCAAATAATATATTTCGTTCTAATTTTCTCGGAAGCTATTTGAGATATTGGAAATATTATTCCAGCATCTGATAGACTTAATTAAACTCTACAACTGTCATAATAAACATTTGTTCTATGTATAATAATTACGCAGTAAAATTAAAAGCGTATATTTCTGCCAAACAATGGATTTTTTTCAAATTTTCTCGGAAGCTATTAGAGATATTGGAAATATCATTGCAGCATCTAATAGATCTAATTAAATTCTACAACTATCATAATGAATATTTGTTCTATGTATAGTAATTACTCAGTAAAATTAAACGGTATCTTTTTCCAAAAAATTAATTTTGTTCTAATTTTCTCGAAAGCTATTAGAGATATTGGAAATATCATTACAGCATCTGATAGACCTAATTAAATTCTAGAACTGTCATAATGAATATTTGTTCTATGTATAATAATTAAGCAGTAAAATTAAACCGTATCTTTTTTTCCATAAAATAGATTTCGTTCTAATTTTCTCGGAAGCTATTAGAGATATTGGAAATATTATTGCAGCATCTGATAGACCTAATTAAACTCTACAACTGTAATAATGAATATTTGTTCTTCGATCAAATTTAGCAGTAAAATGAAACTATCACTTTTTTTTTCTTCCTCATTTTCTCGAAAGCTATTAGAAATATTGGAAATATCAATGCAGCATCTGATAGACCTAATTAAATCCTATAACTGTCATAATGAATATTTGTTCTATGTATAATAATTACGCACTAAAGATAAACCGTATCTTTTATCCAAAAAATAGATTTCGTTCTAATTTTCTCGGAAGCTATTAGAGCTATTGGAAATATCATTGCAGCATCTGATAGATCTAAATAAACTCTACAACTGTCATAATGAATATATGTTCTATGTATAATAATTACGCAGTAAAATTAAACCATATCTTTTTGCCAAAAAATAGATTTCGTTCTAATTTTCTCGGAAGCTATTAGATATATTGGAAATATCATTGCAGCATCTGATAGACCTTCTTAAACTCTACAACTGTCATAATGAATATTTGTTCTATGTATAATAATTACGCAGTAAAATTAAACCCTATTTTTTTCCATAAAATAGATTTCGTTCCAATTTTCTAGGAGGCTATTAGAGATATTGGAAATATCATTGCAGCATCTAATAGACCTAATTAAACCCTACAACTGTCATAATGAATATTTGTTCTATGTATAATAATTACACAGTAAAATTAAACCGTATCATTTTTCCAAAAAATAGATTTCGTTCTAATTTTCTCGGAAGCTATTAGATATATTAGAAATATCATTGTAGCATCTGATAGACCTAATTAAACCCTACAACTGTCATAATGAATATTTGTTCTATGTACAATAATTACGCAGTAAAATTAAACCGTATCTTTTTTCCATAAAATAGATTTAGTTCTGATTTTCTCGGAAGCTATTAGAGATATTGGAAATATCATTGCAGCATCTGATAGACCTAATTAAACTCTACAACTGTCATGATGAATATTTGTTCTATGTATAATAATTGCGCAGTAAAATTAAACCCTATCTTTTTTCCAAAAAATAGAATTAGTTCTAATTTTCTAGGAACCTATTAGAGATATTGGAAATACCAATGCAGCATCTGATAAACCTAACTAAACTCTACAACTGCCATAATGAATATTTGTTCTATGTATAATAATTACGTAGTAAAATTAAACCGTATTTTTTTTCTAAAAAATAGATTTCGTTCAAATTTTCTCGGAAGCTATTAGAGATACTGGAAATATCATTGCAGTATCTGATAGACCTAATTAAACCCTACAACTGTCATAATGAATATTTATTCTGTATAATAATTACGCAGTAAAATTAAACCGTATCTTTTTGCCCAAAAATAGATTTCGTTCTAATTTTCTCAGAAGCTATTAGAGATATTGGAAATATCATTGCAGCATCAGATAGACCTAATTAATCTCTACAACTGTAAAAATGAATAGTTGTTCTATGTATAATAATTACGCAGTAAAATTAAACCGTATCTTTTTTCCAAGAAACAAATTTCTTTCTAATTTTCTCGGAAGCTATTTGAGCTATTGCAAATATCATTGCAGCATCTGTTAGACCTAATTAAACTCTACAACTGCCATAATGAATATTTGTTCTATGTATAATAATTAAGCAGTAAAATTAAACCGTATCTTTTTTCCAAATAATATATTTCGTTCTAATTTTCTCGGAAGCTATTTGAGATATTGGAAATATTATTCCAGCATCTGATAGACTTAATTAAACTCTACAACTTTTATAATAAACATTTGTTCTATGTATAATAATTACGCAGTAAAATTAAAAGCGTATATTTTTGCCAAACAATGGATTTTTTTCAAATTTTCTCGGAAGCTGTTAGAGATATTGGAAATATCATTGCAGCATCTAATAGATCTAATTAAATTCTACAACTATCATAATGAATATTTGTTCTATGTATAGTAATTACTCAGTAAAATTAAACGGTATCTTTTTCCAAAAAATTAATTTTGTTCTAATTTTCTCGAAAGCTATTAGAGATATTGGAAATATCATTACAGCATCTGATAGACCTAATTAAATTCTAGAACTGTCATAATGAATATTTGTTCTATGTATAATAATTAAGCAGTAAAATTAAACCGTATCTTTTTTTCCATAAAATAGATTTCGTTCTAATTTTCTCGGAAGCTATTAGAGATATTGGAAATATTATTGCAGCATCTGATAGACCTAATTAAACTCTACAACTGTAATAATGAATATTTGTTCTTCGATCAAATTTAGCAGTAAAATGAAACTATCACTTTTTTTTTCTTCCTCATTTTCTCGAAAGCTATTAGAAATATTGGAAATATCAATGCAGCATCTGATAGACCTAATTAAATCCTATAACTGTCATAATGAATATTTGTTCTATGTATAATAATTACGCACTAAAGATAAACCGTATCTTTTATCCAAAAAATAGATTTCGTTCTAATTTTCTCGGAAGCTATTAGAGCTATTGGAAATATCATTGCAGCATCTGATAGATCTAAATAAACTCTACAACTGTCATAATGAATATATGTTCTATGTATAATAATTACGCAGTAAAATTAAACCATATCTTTTTGCCAAAAAATAGATTTCGTTCTAATTTTCTCGGAAGCTATTAGATATATTGGAAATATCATTGCAGCATCTGATAGACCTTCTTAAACTCTACAACTGTCATAATGAATATTTGTTCTATGTATAATAATTACGCAGTAAAATTAAACCCTACTTTTTTCCATAAAATAGATTTCGTTCCAATTTTCTAGGAGGCTATTAGAGATATTGGAAATATCATTGCAGCATCTAATAGACCTAATTAAACCCTACAACTGTCATAATGAATATTTGTTCTATGTATAATAATTACACAGTAAAATTAAACCGTATCATTTTTCCAAAAAATAGATTTCGTTCTAATTTTCTCGGAAGCTATTAGATATATTAGAAATATCATTGTAGCATCTGATAGACCTAATTAAACCCTACAACTGTCATAATGAATATTTGTTCTATGTACAATAATTACGCAGTAAAATTAAACCGTATCTTTTTTCCATAAAATAGATTTAGTTCTGATTTTCTCGGAAGCTATTAGAGATATTGGAAATATCATTGCAGCATCTGATAGACCTAATTAAACTCTACAACTGTCATAATGAATATTTGTTCTATGTATAATAATTGCGCAGTAAAATTAAACCCTATCTTTTTTCCAAAAAATAGAATTAGTTCTAATTTTCTCGGAACCTATTAGAGATATTGGAAATACCAATGCAGCATCTGATAAACCTAACTAAACTTTACAACTGCCATAATGAATATTTGTTCTATGTATAATAATTACGTAGTAAAATTAAACCGTATTTTTTTTCAAAAAAATAGATTTCGTTCAAATTTTCTCGGAAGCTATTAGAGATACTGGAAATATCATTGCAGTATCTGATAGACCTAATTAAACCCTACAACTGTCATAATGAATATTTATTCTCTGTATAATAATTACGCAGTAAAATTAAACCGTATCTTTTTGCCCAAAAATAGATTTCGTTCTAATTTTCTCAGAAGCTATTAGAGATATTGGAAATATCATTGCAGCATCAGATAGACCTAATTAATCTCTACAACTGTAAAAATGAATAGTTGTTCTATGTATAATAATTACGCAGTAAAATTAAACCGTATTTTTTTTCCAAGAAACAAATTTCTTTCTAATTTTCTCGGAAGCTATTAGAGATATTGCAAATATCATTGCAGCATCTGTTAGACCTAATTAAACTCTACAACTGCCATAATGAATATTTGTTCTATGTATAATAATTAAGCAGTAAAATTAAACCGTATCTTTTTTCCAAATAATATATTTCGTTCTAATTTTTTCGGAAGCTATTTGAGATATTGGAAATATTATTCCAGCATCTGATAGACTTAATTAAACTCTACAACTGTCACAATAAACATTTGTTCTATGTATAATAATTACGCAGTAAAATTAAAAGCGTATATTTTTGCCAAACAATGGATTTTTTTCTAATTTTCTCGGAAGCTATTAGAGATATTGGAAATATCATTGCAGCATCTAATAGATCTAATTAAATTATACAACTGTCATAATGAATATTTGTTCTATGTATAGTAATTACTCAGTAAAATTAAATGGTATCTTTTTCCAAAAAATAAATTTTGTTCTAATTTTCTCGAAAGCTATTAGAGATATTGGAAATATCATTGCAGCATCTGATAGACCTAATTAAACTCTAGAACTGTCATAATGAATATTTGTTCTATGTATAATAATTTAGTAGTAAAATTAAACCGTATCTTTTTTTCCATAAAATAGATTTCGTTCTAATTTTCTCGGAAGCTATTAGAGATATTGGAAATATCATTGCAGCATCTGATAGACCTAATTAAATCCTATAACTGTCATAATGAATATTTGTTCTATGTATAATAATTACGCACTAAAGATAAACCGTATCTTTTATCCAAAAAATAGATTTCGTTCTAATTTTGTCGGAAGCTAGTAGAGCTATTGGAAATATCATTGCAGCATCTGATAGATCTAATTAAACTCTACAACTGTCATAATGAATATATGTTCTATGTATAATAATTACGCAGTAAAATTAAACCATATCTTTTTACCAAAAAATAGATTTCGTTCTAATTTTCTCGGAAGCTATTAGATATATTGGAAATATCATTGCAGCATCTGATAGACCTTATTAAACTCTACAACTGTCATAATGAATATTTGTTCTATGTATAATAATTACGCAGTAAAATTAAACCCTATTTTTTTCCATATAATACATTTCGTTCCAATTTTCTAGGAGGCTATTAGAGATATTGGAAATATCATTGCAGCATCTAATAGACCTAATTAAACCCTACAACTGTCATAATGAATATTTGTTCTATGTATAATAATTACACAGTAAAATTAAACCGTATCATTTTTTCAAAAAATAGATTTCGTTCTAATTTTCTCGGAAGCTATTAGATATATTAGAAATATCATTGTAGCATCTGATAGACCTAATTAAACCCTACAACTGTCATAATGAATATTTGTTCTATGTACAATAATTACGCAGTAAAATTAAACCGTATCTTTTTTTCATAAAATAGATTTAGTTCTGATTTTCTCGGAAGCTATTAGAGATATTGGAAATATCATTGCAGCATCTGATAGACCTAATTAAACTCTACAACTGTCATAATGAATATTTGTTCTATGTATAATAATTGCGCAGTAAAATTAAACCCTATCTTTTTTTCAAAAAAATAGAATTAGTTCTAATTTTCTCGGAACCTATTACAGATATTGGAAATACCAATGCAGCATCTGATAAACCTAAATAAACTCTACAACTGCCATAATGAATATTTGTTCTATGTATAATAATTACGTAGTAAAATTAAACCGTATTTTTTTTCAAAAAAATAGATTTCGTTCAAATTTTCTCGGAAGCTATTAGAGATACTGGAAATATCATTGCAGTATCTGATAGACCTAATTAAACCCTACAACTGTCATAATGAATATTTATTCTCTGTATAATAATTACGCAGTAAAATTAAACCGTATCTTTTTGCCCAAAAATAGATTTCGTTCTAATTTTCTCAGAAGCTATTAGAGATATTGGAAATATCATTGCAGCATCAGATAGACCTAATTAATCTCTACAACTGTAAAAATGAATAGTTGTTCTATGTATAATAATTACGCAGTAAAATTAAACCGTATCTTTTTTCCAAGAAACAAATTTCTTTCTAATTTTCTCGGAAGCTATTTGAGCTATTGCAAATATCATTGCAGCATCTGATAGACCTAATTAAACTCTACAACTGCCATAATGAATATTTGTTCTATGTATAATAATTAAGCAGTAAAATTAAACCGTATCTTTTTTCCAAATAATATATTTCGTTCTAATTTTCTCGGAAGCTATTTGAGATATTGGAAATATTATACCAGCATCTGATAGACTTAATTAAACTCTACAACTGTCATAATAAACATTTGTTCTATGTATAATAATTACGCAGTAAAATTAAAAGCGTATATTTCTGCCAAACAATGGATTTTTTTCAAATTTTCTCGGAAGCTATTAGAGATATTGGAAATATCATTGCAGCATCTAATAGATCTAATTAAATTCTACAACTATCATAATGAATATTTGTTCTATGTATAGTAATTACTCAGTAAAATTAAACGGTATCTTTTTCCAAAAAATTTATTTTGTTCTAATTTTCTCGAAAGCTATTAGAGATATTGGAAATATCATTACAGCATCTGATAGACCTAATTAAATTCTAGAACTGTCATAATGAATATTTGTTCTATGTATAATAATTAAGCAGTAAAATTAAACCGTATCTTTTTTTCCATAAAATAGATTTCGTTCTAATTTTCTCGGAAGCTATTAGAGATATTGGAAATATTATTGCAGCATCTGATAGACCTAATTAAACTCTACAACTGTAATAATGAATATTTGTTCTTCGATCAAATTTAGCAGTAAAATGAAACTATCACTTTTTTTTTCTTCCTCATTTTCTCGAAAGCTATTAGAAATATTGGAAATATCAATGCAGCATCTGATAGACCTAATTAAATCCTATAACTGTCATAATGAATATTTGTTCTATGTATAATAATTACGCACTAAAGATAAACCGTATCTTTTATCCAAAAAATAGATTTCGTTCTAATTTTCTCGGAAGCTATTAGAGCTATTGGAAATATCATTGCAGCATCTGATAGATCTAAATAAACTCTACAACTGTCATAATGAATATATGTTCTATGTATAATAATTACGCAGTAAAATTAAACCATATCTTTTTGCCAAAAAATAGATTTCGTTCTAATTTTCTCGGAAGCTATTAGATATATTGGAAATATCATTGCAGCATCTGATAGACCTTCTTAAACTCTACAACTGTCATAATGAATATTTGTTCTATGTATAATAATTACGCAGTAAAATTAAACCCTATTTTTTTCCATAAAATAGATTTCGTTCCAATTTTCTAGGAGGCTATTAGAGATATTGGAAATATCATTGCAGCATCTAATAGACCTAATTAAACCCTACAACTGTCATAATGAATATTTGTTCTATGTATAATAATTACACAGTAAAATTAAACCGTATCATTTTTCCAAAAAATAGATTTCGTTCTAATTTTCTCGGAAGCTATTAGATATATTAGAAATATCATTGTAGCATCTGATAGACCTAATTAAACCCTACAACTGTCATAATGAATATTTGTTCTATGTACAATAATTACGCAGTAAAATTAAACCGTATCTTTTTTCCATAAAATAGATTTAGTTCTGATTTTCTCGGAAGCTATTAGAGATATTGGAAATATCATTGCAGCATCTAATAGACCTAATTAAACTCTACAACTGTCATAATGAATATTTGTTCTATGTATAATAATTGCGCAGTAAAATTAAACCCTATCTTTTTTCCAAAAAATAGAATTAGTTCTAATTTTCTAGGAACCTATTAGAGATATTGGAAATACCAATGCAGCATCTGATAAACCTAACTAGACTCTACAACTGCCATAATGAATATTTGTTCTATGTATAATAATTACGTAGTAAAATTAAACCGTATTTTTTTTCAAAAAAATAGATTTCGTTCAAATTTTCTCGGAAGCTATTAGAGATACTGGAAATATCATTGCAGTATCTGATAGACCTAATTAAACCCTACAACTGTCATAATGAATATTTATTCTCTGTATAATAATTACGCAGTAAAATTAAACCGTATCTTTTTGCCCAAAAATAGATTTCGTTCTAATTTTCTCAGAAGCTATTAGAGATATTGGAAATATCATTGCAGCATCAGATAGACCTAATTAATCTCTACAACTGTAAAAATGAATAGTTGTTCTATGTATAATAATTACGCAGTAAAATTAAACCGTATCTTTTTTCCAAGAAACAAATTTCTTTCTAATTTTCTCGGAAGCTATTTGAGCTATTGCAAATATCATTGCAGCATCTGTTAGACCTAATTAAACTCTACAACTGCCATAATGAATATTTGTTCTATGTATAATAATTAAGCAGTAAAATTAAACCGTATCTTTTTTCCAAATAATATATTTCGTTCTAATTTTCTCGGAAGCTATTTGAGATATTGGAAATATTATTCCAGCATCTGATAGACTTAATTAAACTCTACAACTTTTATAATAAACATTTGTTCTATGTATAATAATTACGCAGTAAAATTAAAAGTGTATATTTTTGCCAAACAATGGATTTTTTTCAAATTTTCTCGGAAGCTGTTAGAGATATTGGAAATATCATTGCAGCATCTAATAGATATAATTAAATTCTACAACTATCATAATGAATATTTGTTCTATGTATAGTAATTACTTAGTAAAATTAAACGGTATCTTTTTCCAAAAAATAAATTTTGTTCTAATTTTCTCGAAAGCTATTAGAGATATTGGAAATATCATTACAGCATCTGATAGACCTAATTAAATTCTAGAACTGTCATAATGAATATTTGTTCTATGTATAATAATTAAGCAGTAAAATTAAACCGTATCTTTTTTTCCATAAAATAGATTTCGTTCTAATTTTCTCGGAAGCTATTAGAGATATTGGAAATATTATTGCAGCATCTGATAGACCTAATTAAACTCTACAACTGTAATAATGAATATTTGTTCTTCGATCAAATTTAGCAGTAAAATGAAACTATCACTTTTTTTTTCTTCCTCATTTTCTCGAAAGCTATTAGAAATATTGGAAATATCAATGCAGCATCTGATAGACCTAATTAAATCCTATAACTGTCATAATGAATATTTGTTCTATGTATAATAATTACGCACTAAAGATAAACCGTATCTTTTATCCAAAAAATAGATTTCGTTCTAATTTTCTCGGAAGCTATTAGAGCTATTGGAAATATCATTGCAGCATCTGATAGATCTAAATAAACTCTACAACTGTCATAATGAATATATGTTCTATGTATAATAATTACGCAGTAAAATTAAACCATATCTTTTTGCCAAAAAATAGATTTCGTTCTAATTTTCTCGGAAGCTATTAGATATATTGGAAATATCATTGCAGCATCTGATAGACCTTATTAAACTCTACAACTGTCATAATGAATATTTGTTCTATGTATAATAATTACGCAGTAAAATTAAACCCTATTTTTTTACATAAAATAGATTTCGTTCCAATTTTCTAGGAGGCTATTAGAGATATTGGAAATATCATTGCAGCATCTAATATACCTAATTAAACCCTACAACTGTCATAATGAATATTTGTTCTATGTATAATAATTACACAGTAAAATTAAACCGTATCATTTTTCCAAAAAATAGATTTCGTTCTAATTTTCTCGGAAGCTATTAGATATATTAGAAATATCATTGTAGCATCTGATAGACCTAATTAAACCCTACAACTGTCATAATGAATATTTGTTCTATGTACAATAATTACGCAGTAAAATTAAACCGTATCTTTTTTCCATAAAATAGATTTAGTTCTGATTTTCTCGGAAGCTATTAGAGATATTGGAAATATCATTGCAGCATCTGATAGACCTAATTAAACTCTACAACTGTCATAATGAATATTTGTTCTATGTATAATAATTGCGCAGTAAAATTAAACCCTATATTTTTTCCAAAAAATAGAATTAGTTCTAATTTTCTTGGAACCTATTAGAGCTATTGGAAATACCAATGCAGCATCTGATAAACCTAACTAAACTCTACAACTGCCATAATGAATATTTGTTCTATGTATAATAATTACGTAGTAAAATTAAACCGTATTTTTTTTCAAAAAAATTGATTTCGTTCAAATTTTCTCGGAAGCTATTAGAGATACTGGAAATATCATTGCAGTATCTGATAGACCTAATTAAACCCTACAACTTTCATAATGAATATTTATTCTCTGTATAATAATTACGCAGTAAAATTAAACCGTATCTTTTTGCCAAAAAATAGATTTCGTTCTAATTTTCTCAGAAGCTATTAGAGATATTGGAAATATCATTGCAGCATCAGATAGACCTAATTAATCTCTACAACTGTAAAAATGAATAGTTGTTCTATGTATAATAATTACACAGTAAAATTAAACCGTATCTTTTTTCCAAGAAACAAATTTCTTTCTAATTTTCTCGGAAGCTATTTGAGCTATTGCAAATATCATTGCAGCATCTGATAGACCTAATTAAACTCTACAACTGCCATAATGAATATTTGTTCTATGTATAATAATTAAGCAGTAAAATTAAACCGTATCTTTTTTCCAAAAAATGTATTTCCTTCTAATTTTCTCGGAAGCTATTTGAGATATTGGAAATATTATTCCAGCATCTGATAGACTGAATTAAACTCTACAACTGTCATAATAAACATCTGTTCTATGTATAATAATTACGCAGTAAAATTAAAAGCGTATATTTTTGCCAAACAATGGATTTTTTTCTAATTTTCTCGGAAGCTATTAGAGATATTGGAAATATCATTGCAGCATCTGATAGACCTAATTAAACTCTAGAACTGTCATAATGAATATTTGTTCTATGTATAATAATTAAGCAGTAAAATTAAACCGTATCTTTTTTTCCATAAAATAGATTTCGTTCTAATTTTCTCGGAAGCTATTAGAGATATTGGAAATATTATTGCAGCATCTGATAGACCTAATTAAACTCTACAACTGTAATAATGAATATTTGTTCTTCGATCTAATTTAGCAGTAAAATGAAACTATCACTTTTTTTTTCTTCCTCATTTTCTCGAAAACTATTAGAAATATTGGAAATATCATTGAAGCATCTGATGGATCTTATTTTAGTCTACAACTGCCATTATGAATATTTCTTCTATGTATAATATTTACGCACTAAAATTAAACCGTATATTTTTTCCATAAAATAGATTTCGTTCAAATTTTCTCGAAAACTATTAGAGATATTGGAAATATCATTGCAGCATCTAAGAGATCTAATTAAACTCTATAACTGTCATAATAAATATTTGTTCTATGTATAATAATTGCGCAGTAAAATTAAACCGTATTTTTTTTCCAAAAAATAGATTTCGTTCTAATTTTCTCGGAAGCTATTACAGACATTGGAAATATCATTGCTGCATCTGATATACCTAATTAAACTTTGCAACTGTCATAATGAATATTTGTTCTATGTATAATGATTACGCAGTAAAATTAAACCATATCTTTTTGCCAAAAAATAGATTTCGTTCTAATTTTCTCGGAAGCTATTAAATATATTGGAAATATCATTGCAGCATCTGATAGATCTAACTAAACTCTACAACTGTCACAATGAATATTTGTTTTATGTATAATAATTAAGCAGTAAAATTAAACCATATCTTTTTTCCAAATAATAGATTTCGTTCTCATTTTCTCGGAAGCTATTAGTGATATTGGAAATATCGTTGCAGCATTTGATAGACCTAATTAAACTCTACAACTGTCATAATGAATATTTGTTCTATGTATAATAATTACGCAGTAAAATTAAACCGTATCTTTTTTCCAAAAAATTTATTTTGTTCTAATTTTCTCGGAAGCTATTAGAGATATTGGAAATATCATTGCAGCATCTGATAGACCTAATTAAACTCTAAAACTGTCATAATGAATATTTGTTCTATGTATAATAATTAAGCAGTAAAATTAAACCGTTTTTTTTTTCCATAAAATAGATTTCGTTCTAATTTTCTCGGAAGCTTTTAGAGATATTGAAAATATCATTGCAGCATCTGATAAACCTAATTAAACTCTAAAACTGTAATAATGAATATTTGTTCTTAGATCAAATTTAGCAGTAAAATGAAACTATCACTTTTTTTTCTTCCTTATTTTCTCGAAAGCTATAAGAAATATTAGAAATATCATTGCAACATTTGATAGACCTTATTATACTCTACAACTGCCCTTATGAATATTTGTTCTATGTATAACAATTACGCAGTAAAATTAAACTGTATATTTTTTCTATAAAATAGATTTCGTTCTAATTTTCTCGGAAACTATTAGAGATATTGGAAATATCATTGCAGCTTTTGATATACCTAATTAAACTATATAACTGTCATAATAAATATTTGTTCTATGTATAATAATTACGCAGTAAAATTAAACCGTATTTGTTTTCCAAAAAATTGATTTAGTTCTAATTTTCTCGGAAGCTATTAGAGATATTGGAAATATCATTGCAGCATCTGATAAACCTAATTAAACTCTACAACAGTCATAATGAATATTTTTTCTATGTATAATAATTACTCAGAAAATTAAACCGTATTTTTTATCCAAAAAATATATTTCGTTCTAATTTTCTCGGAAGCCATTAGATATATAGGAAATATCATTGCAGCATCTGATAGGCCTAATTGAACTCTACAACTGTAAAAATGAATATTTGTTCTGTGTATAATAATTACGCAGTAAAATTAAACCGTATCTTTTTTCCAAAAAATTTATTTTTCAAATTTTCTCGGAAGCTATATGAGGTTTTGGAAATATCATTGCAGCATCTTATAGACCTAATTAAACTCTACAACTGTCATAATGAACATTTGTTCTATGTATAATCATTAAGCAGTAAAATTAAACCGTATCTTTTTTCCAAATAATATATTTCGTTCTAATTTTTTCGGAAGCTATTTGAGATATTGGAAATATCATTACAGCATCTGATTGACCTAATTAAACTCTACAACTGTCATAATAAATATTTGTTCTATGTATAATAATTACGCAGTAAAATTAAAAGCGTATATTTTTGCCAAAATTTTGATTTCTTTCTAATTTTCTCGGAAGCTATTAGAGATATTGGAAATATCATTGCAGCATTTAATAGACCTAATTAAACTCTACAACTGTCATAATGAATATTTGTTCTATGTATAATAATTACGCAGTAAAATTAAACCGTATCTTTTTTCCAAAAAATTTATTTTTCAAATTTTCTCGGAAGCTATTTGAGGTTTTGGAAATATCATTGCAGCATCTTATAGACCTAATTAAACTCTACAACTGTCATAATGAACATTTGTTCTATGTATAATCATTAAGCAGTAAAATTAAACCGTATCTTTTTTCCAAATAATATATTTCGTTCTAATTTTCTCGGAAGCTATTTGAGATATTGGAAATATCATTACAGCATCTGATTGACCTAATTAAACTCTACAACTGTCATAATAAACATTTGTTCTATGTGTAATAATTACGCAGTAAAATTAAAAGCGTATATTTTTGCCAAAAAAAATTGTTTGGTTTTGACATGAACCTTATACATTGCTTTCGATTATCCTCTTCCTTCGTTTCTTCTTCCTCTTCCTCCTTGTCATGTTCTCTGCCCGTTCATTACACATACATGGACAGAGCGACAATCAACACCTACTACTAACACACACACACACACACACACACACACACACACAACCAAAAAACTTCATCACGTCCTTTCATTGTGTATTTATAGCAACGTTCTTGAGGTGTTGGCTTTGCTCAATCACCTTGCACATTCCTAGTCATTTTTAGGTAACGTAATATATAGCCTCCGTCCGCCTTGTAGATACATGCCCATCGATCATGTATCATTGCATTCTTCACTTAACGATTATCTATTACCGAGGATAGGTAAAGCCACGAAGAGGAGGAGGAGGGAGGTTCTGTTATATCATTAGTCACTGATGAATACAAGGTGAGAGTCGAGGCGCACAAGTATTGCATCGATTTATAGACACGAATAACCTTCACAATAGGAATCTAAAACAGCAAAAGGATATTGAAGGAGAGACAGGCATTGTTCTATTTATTTTCTACATATTTCATGCACTATACAAAGCTTCACGCCACGCCTTGGGAAATAAAAAGAGGAGTACGTAGTGAGGTATATGAGGTGTGTGTGTGTGTGTGTGTGTGTGTGTGTGTGTGTGTGTGTGTGTGTGTTTTTTTTTCTTCTATCTACGGCCAGACAGAGACACGCACTATGCACCGTTCCTTCTAGCCAGGTCAGGATCGATTGCCTCTTTGCTAGGAGACTCAATCGACGTCATTCATTTGGTCCCCCGTTGGTAAGGATGAAAAGACACACACCATCACCAATATCGAACCCGTCAACTCCCCTCACTTTGTTCCTCGTCCTGGTCCAATAATTAGTACCATTTTGAACACGTGTATGCCTAACACTCCTTTGTATCATTAGCTAACTCATTCTTATTACACACACCATATAACGAGGTACATTGATTACTCCTACACCTGATATAGTTTATAATGAATATGAAAATGGAGCTTTAGAAATATTGCAGTGAATGATGATAATGATGATGTGAATGAGGATGCATATTTACTCTTTACAACGGCATATCTTTGGCCATGGATGTAGGAGCATTGACCCCAAAGCCGTGTTAAGTTTACATAAAGGGAATATATATAGTTTTTAGTCAGGCTTATACACTAAAACGCTTTCGATATGACAAGAAAAACTACCGATAACGTTAATCACAAAACTGAAATTGCAATGCTAATCATCGTGCAATGTTTCCAGTCACATACTTAGGTTATAGAAATGATACTTGAGTGTCAGAGAGAGAGAGAGAGAGAGAGAGAGAGAGAGAGAGAGAGAGAGAGAGAGAGAGAGAGAGAGAGAGAGCTTGTAAGGCCTAATACTGTTTCCTTTCTGGCAAGAGAATAAATGACACTTTTTTCACACATAGACACACATACTTCACACTAAAACCTGCTTCCTTTCCCTAGTGAGACTGTCATACTCTTGCACATCATCCTGCTGTGTGCTGGACTCTGCTAACTGATCATTGCTATTACTGTTATTATTGCCACTCCTGCTGCTGGAACTACTGTTGCTGCTAGTTCTGCTGCTGTTACTCCCGGAGCTAGTACTGCTGCTGTAGCTTCCCCTTCTGTTGCCGTTACTGCCGTTGGATGTGTTGTCGCAGTGTCTGTCTGGCAGTGTCGTGGTGGAGGAGAGCTTTGTGGAGGTGTGGAGCTCGGTGAGGAGAGGCACTTCACATAGATACCCAGAGGAGGACCTACAGTGCCCTTGTGTCCGTTCTGCATTAGGAGGATTGATGTTTTTATTGTTCCTTTTGTTATTATTGTTGTTCGGTGCTGTCCCGTCCGTGTTACTCCTGCCGTCTGTGGTAGTACAGTGGCGCGTGTATGTGTCGTCGTTGCGTTCGTGTGGCATCTCCGTGGGGTTGTGGTTGTCGCTGCTGGTGTGGTGAGGCAAAGACGCCTGGCTGATGAGGGACATGCAGGAGTTGGTCTTAGCGGGGAACATAGTGTGTGAGAGGTTGAGTCCTGCTAAAGGGGAGGCTGGAGCACGGCCCAGCAGAGGCGTGACTTGTTCAGGGCGCGCTAGTTGGATCTTAGCATTCTGTGGCGAGGCGGGGTTGTCGTTGTTCTCCTCGTCTGTAGCCGCGGGAGTGTTGTCTTCTCGGTCTAGATGCATCAGGTACAAGGCAGTGATGTTCACGATGAAGCCAAGTAGTGTTAGGATGATATTCTTCACTCCTATTTCTCTGAGCTCCGTGTAGAGGATGGAAGAAGCGACGATGACAAGCGAGGTGAATAGAACGTAATTGACGGACATGAAGACAGAGCTGTTGAAGATATCCAGTGCTCGTTGCATGTATATAGTCTCGATAAGTAAACAGGCGATCAGGGCCACCAGACACACCCACGTGGCCCAATTAGTAAACTCATTACTACCGCCAATGGTTTGCTTAATCGCCAGACCCACACCCTTACAGAACATGACGGAGAGAGACCCAAAGGAGGAACAGATGGTGATGTAAAGCAGCACATACCGATGGCCATAACGAGGCACCAACGCCATGAAGAGTGCAGACACCACCACTACTATTGCAGCGTACACCAGGAAGCCAACGTCTAGGAGCTGGGACTGAAGTTCTTCCATGCTGGCAATCTCCCTATCCTTAGGTCCACAAAGCGTCACAACGAAGCATCCAACCAGTACTAACACACACCCTAGCTTCCCCAGCCTCCCTAGACGCTCCTTCAGGAAGTAGGGTGACAAGGCGGCCGTGAACACGATAGAAAACACCCCTAAAGGCGTTACTAAGATGGCTGGAGCGAATATGTAAGCCACAAAGTTGGTAAGCTCTCCAAGACCCATCAAGGAGATCCCCAACCACCATTTAGGAAGACGTAGGTACCCGTAACCACCGTCCACCGCCCGTGTGCCGCCCTCAGCCTGTACGAGTCAAGGATAAGACAAAGGAGTTACCATCAGTTGTATATAAGAAGAAAGTCATGCATTCAAAACGTCTTTCTGGAGGAGACAAACATATAATTTTATAAAGGCTTTGGAAGATCATAGTACTCAGTCTATGATGTCTTATTTTGAACTGTATGAGTATGAGAACACGCTTACCTCTATATCCCTAAGAGCCAGTTTCTTGAAGATGATGGAGACGCCGATGAAGAGGGTAGACGAGAAGGCGAGGATGAGGCCAATAATGGTGTCGAGTGGAACCCATTGTGGCTCCTCGATACCATTTATTGCCACTTGCGTCATGTTGTCCATCTCACTCTCGTTCCTGGAAATCAACTCCATTTTGGCGAACCCTGTAAATACAAAACAATGTCAGTCCCTACATAATGATAATATAATGTAATGATAATAATAATAATAATAATAATAACAACATAGAATTGGTCTATTACTACATTTTGACCAAACCCATACTACTTGCAACACGAGTACATGACAATCTTATAATAGTCTCTGTAACGTCGAGTCCATAATATAACTCACTTTTTTTTCTTTATAAACTGCCAGGACAACACTCAAGCTTCCTACTCCCTCAAAACAGTGACTAATACAGTGAATTGTGAAGTAAAGGTAATTCACTAGTCATCCCTCGTAGTATGTATTTGAAGCTACTGTTTTGCGATCGAATGTTGTAGGAAGTCAGGAATATAGTGTAATGATGGGAAAGTGACGGTCATGTTTAGTGTTTCGTAATGTGTTGCGTTGACTTTGTACCCTTGTGTTACGTCTCTCTGTCATCCTTTCCTGTTTAATGGTGTTTTCCTCCCTGTCCTTTCCTGTTTATTGTCCTACTTGGGATGGCATTACAACACACACACACACACACACACACACACACACACACACACACACACACCTTTAACAAGTTTAAGAATCGTGATCGTGCGCCAGTTAAGGGCATTTCCAGGCTAAACCTAATGCCACACACAACCACCAAACAAGCTCGCATAGGTTAGGTTAGTCAAATCAGTCATAACTATGTAAACCGAGACAAAAATTCAGATATTAGGTTTTATTATAAGACAGTGACATCCCTTCAAGTAATAACACATCACTCGTATCACTTGTCTTAGAGTTACATAGAAGGAAAGGGAAGGAAGGCAACAAAAACGTAATTGTAACTCATAAATGTTGGAATGACGTGTTACTCGACAAGATAAAAAAAAAAAATATGACCACTATAATCAGACTTACAGAAAGAAAGGGATGATGGAATATTGAAGGAATGAAGGAATAAGTTGATAGGCAGATTGACTGAATAATACTAGACATATACATAGATGAATAGAGTTAGATAGATAGGCAAAAAATTGGTAATATATATGATACAATTATGTCTGTCTGTATGTCTTCTTAGCTCACCAGTAACACAAACTTAAATTAAAAAAATATTAGGACACTGAACACATCCAATATAGAATAGAAAAAATAACAGAATACGAGGAATAAATCATATATAGTCTATTATCTTTTGAAAGCGTTGGGAGGGGGAGGAAGGAACACATTTCCACTCTACATAAATACCTTAGACATTAAAACTTGCCCAAAGTACTAATTAATTAACCAAACACGCGATACTGTTAACCTGGATTATCTTTACACTACAGAACAGGTAAAAAAAAAAGATAATTACCACTCAGAAATACTTTTTCTTTTTCTCTCTTATCTAGTATAGCTTTCAAAGATCACACACACACACACACACACACACACACACACACACACACACACACACACACACACACACACACACACACACACAAAATAAATAAATAACTCCCTCTATTAATTCAAGTGACCACCAGACGTATATCCAATAAGTTGACTAATGACAATAAACTTTCTTTGTTACGTCTACAAATACATTGAATATTCATTAGGGTATTGAGTGTTGTAACATTATATTCGTCTCGTGAGTGTATGAGAGAGAGATAGATAGGCTATAAAACGTGTGTGTGTGTGTGTGTTGGGTAAGGTAGCAGGGACAATAACCTTATATATATAGTTAGTTATTGAGCCAAGGTAATGCAGTATATATTACTAACTTTTTCACCCTTCCTATGTTCCCTTCTGTCTATGAAAAAACTTTACTTGTTATTAATGTGTAGCGTTAGATTATACTCCTAACGCTTTTCATAATGATTTAGTGTTAGGTAAGTGTTTGTTATATGAAGTTGTATGTGTTTGCATCTGTCTGTCTATCTGTATATCTATTGACCTTTTGAGAGAGAGAGAGAGAGAGAGAGAGAGAGAGAGAGAGAGAGAGAGAGAGAGAGAGAGAGAGAGTCTGGTTATGTGTTTTGTGACGAAATTTTTCAACGTTTGCAATACTTATGAAATTGGTTTAACATAAATTCTGAAACTATATAGTAGTCAAGTTTAGCCGTGTGTGTGTGTGTGTGTGTGTGTGTGTGTGTGTGTGTGTGTGTGTGTGTGTGTGTGTGTGTGTGTGTGTGTGTCAGTTCCTTGCTTCCTCTTTCGTCTAATTAGAAAAAATATCAATTTGGCTTTATGAGAGAGAGAGAGAGAGAGAGAGAGAGAGAGAGAGAGAGAGAGAGAGAGAGAGAGAGAGAGAAAATTAACCTTTTCATAATAACAGCAATGAACAGTGAGTATTCCATCTCTCTCTCTCTCTCTCTCTCTCTCTCTCTCTCTCTCTCTCTCTCTCTCTCTCTCTCTCTCTCTCTCTCTCTCGTAAACAGGTGTGTCTTTGTTCCCTGCACACCTGTCGCACTGCCACAGGTGTTTCTAGCCAACAGGTAAACTCTCTGACTGACTCAACAACTATATTCTATTTCTATCAATTCATCTATTATCATTTATTCATCTTTCTATATATTTGTGAGGATTGAGGTCTGTGATATTTTAACCTTTTTTGGGAGGTTATATTTTTACACTGATTGGCACAAAGGTGAGGAAATGAGGGTAACACGTGTTTGATCCCCTTGTGTTTTAACAGTGAGGGGAGAGAGGGTAAGGGAGGGACAGAGGGGAAGGGAGGGAGGGAGAGAGAAAGTGAGAGGAGAAAGTCGTATGTTTCAGGGTAAAGTGAGGCAGAAATGTGTGGTTTTCATGATTACTAAGAAACGAAACTGTTTGTGGGTCACCTGTGTGTGTGTGTGTGTGTGTGTGTGTGTGTGTGTGTGTGTGTGTGTGTGTGTGTTTACGTGTCACTGGGTATATATGTAAAAAAAAAAAGTCCATTTATAAATTCCTGGAAGACTGAAAATTACTTAGATTTGTGATATATATTTTTTTTTTATATAACTTAAGAACTGTGTCAAGGTGAGGTTAAAAGAAGAAGAAGAGGAAGAGGAGGAGGAGGAGGAGGAGGAGGAGGGAGGAAGGAGGAGGAGGAGGAGGAGGAGGAGGAGGAAGTGAGTGAGAATGGAGGGAAAACTTATTAATTTTAGGAAACATAACAATTAACCTGTAATTATATAATCTTAACTCAGTCCTTCCTCCTGCCTCCTCCTCCTCCTCCTCCTCCTCCTCCTCCTCCTCCTCTTCCTCCTCCTCTTCCTTTCCTTCTACATCCTTTAATATTTTTCTCCCATTCCTTCTTCCCTACATGAGCTCCTATTTGTGTTACTCTCTCTCTCTCTCTCTCTCTCTCTCTCTCTCTCTCTCTCTCTCTCTCTCTCTCTCTCTCTCTCTCTCTCTCTCTCTCTCTCTCTCTCTCTCTCTCTCCTATATAACCTCATTATCTCCTCTTTTTTATGACCTCTCCCCTCTCTTCCTCTAATCATCCCTCCTCCTCCCTTCCCTTCCCCTACCCTCTCTTCCCTTCCCCTCACTCTCCCTCTCTTCCCTCACCCTCCCTCCCCTCCCTTCCCTCACCCTCACCCTCCCTTTCCCCCCTTCTCCTCCCCTTCCCCTCACCCCCCTTCCCCTCCCCCTTCTGTGACCTCGATGACCTGAAATCAGAAGAGGGTGAGGGAAGGGAGGGAGAGGAGAGTCAATGAGGTGGAATGGGGGGGGGAAAGAGAGGAGAGGGAGAGAAGGGAGGGAGAAGAGGGGAGAGAAATAGGTGCAATAAGGAGTGTTTCTCTTCTATTATGTGTTGAAAGTCTTCCTATGTTATTTTTTTTTTCTCTCTCTCTCTCTCTCTCTCTCTCTCTCTCTCTCTCTCTCTCTCTCTCTCTCTCTCTCTCTCCTCTCTCTCTCTCTCTCTCTCTCTCTCTCTCTCTCTCTCTCTCTTCCCTATTTATTACCTTTTTGATCTGTTTCTCCTCCTCCTCCTCCTCCTCCTCCTCCTCCTCCTCCTCCTCCTCCTCCTCCTCCTCCTTTCATTCCGTTATCTATTTCTCTTTTTTATATTGTCTGTCTCCTAGTTTCCCTTTCTTCATCTTAATTTTCTCTTTATTCTTCTTACCTTAATTCTGTATCACTTTAACTTTTTTTTTTTCTTTCCCTTGCATTCTCCCTCCTTGCTTTCCTCTCCTTCCTATCTTTCTTCCCCATCTCTCACTCTCTTATCATCCTCCTTACTTAATTTCCCTCCTTCTTTCCTATCTCTCATTTCTATATTTATCTAACCTTGATTTTCTTTCCATTCACTTTCCTTCTTTCCCTTCCTTCCTTCCCCTTCTTCCTTCCCCTCCCTCCTTCTCCTCCTTCCCCTCCTTCCTTCCTTCCTTCCTTTCCTTATCACAAAAGCCTTACAAAACAGACACGCCCTAGAGCCACGCCCATGGCACTAACTAACCCCGCCCCTTTTTATTTCCCCTTACACGCCTCCCCCCCCCCCCCTTTCCCCTCGTCAGTTAAGAGGTTCAAGCACACGTCAATGATAAAAAAAAAAACAATGAGAGGAAGAAAGATGAAAGAAGAGAGAAGGAAAAGGAGGAATAAAGAGTAGATGATTATAACCTAAGAAGAAAAGGGAATAGAAAAAGAGAAGAAGAGGAAGGATAATGAAGGAAGGAGGAAGTGAAGGGGAGAAGAAGTAAAGATTGGATAGCGAATGAGGGAAGGAAAGAAGGAAGAAGATTAGGATAAGATGATAAAGGGAGGAAGAAGAGAACAGGAAGAAGAAAGGAGAGGATAACGAAGGTATAGGAGAAAGAAAGGAAGAGGAGATAGAGTTGAGCAAGACACTATTTTTGATCATGACAGAGAGAGAGAGAGAGAGAGAGAGAGAGAGAGAGAGAGAGAGAGAGAGAGAGAGAGAGAGAACTGGGAGACTAATCTTTATAATCTTGGGTGTTGCGTTACCCGTATCTTGTCTCTTTAATTTTATCAGTTGCTATCTCTCTTTCTCTTTTTTATCTTTCCCCTTTGCTCTCTTTATATTTCTTCTTTCCTCTCTATCTTTCTCTTCTCTCTATCTATCTTTCTCCTCTCTCTATCTATCTTTCTCCTCTCTCTATCTATCTTTCTCCTCTCTCTATCTAGCTGCCTCCTCTCTCTCTCTCTCTCTCTCTCTCTCTCTCTCTCTCTCTCTCTCTCTCTCTCTCTCTCTCTCTCTCTCTCTCTCTCCACTTGGTTTAAACTCGTTCAGCCACTTGAATCTTGCATGAGGTCATTGACAAACGTTGTATTGATGGGAAAGGTTCGTTGACGTCTGTTTTTTTAATTTTTTATTTTTATTTTTATTTTTTTATCTTTATTTTTATTTTTATTTATTTTTATTCTTATTAGTCACGCATGAAAAGTTAGTTGAACGGTAGGGTGTGACAGCTATTTTATTGGTATATAGTGTTAGGTTAGGTTAGGTTAGGTTCGGTCATCTTGTTAGGTTAGGTTAAGTTAGGCCATCTTATTAGATTAGATTAGGTCATCTTATTACGTTAGGTTAAGTTAGGTGAAATTATCTTATTAAGTTAGGTTAAGTTAGGTGTGGTTAAGTCATCTTATTAGGTTAGGTTAAGTTAGGTTCGGTCATCTTATTAAGTTAGGTTAAGTTAGGTGAGATTAGGTCATCTTATTAGGTTAGGTTAAGTTAGGTTCGGTCATCTTATTAAGTTAAGGTTAAGTTAGGTGAGGTTCAGTCATCTTATTAGGTTAGGTTAAGTTCGGTTCAGTCATCTTATTAGGTTAGGTTCAGTCGCCTTATTAAGTTAGGTTAGATTCAGTTATGTTTGTGGTTGAAGAATACAAGTGATTTTGACCGAGAAAAACACATTATTTTGTTCTTTTTGAGTAGATGACAAATATTCAACCATCACATTCATTTCTTTGAATTATTTTCATTATTATTTATTATATTTTATTTTATTTGTTCTATTTTATTTATATATATTTTTTGTTCCCTCCAATGGTATCCTTATAGTAGTGATTTTCCCAAGTCTACACTGTGCCAACCTTCCTTGCGCTCAGAGGAAGAGAGAGAGAGAGAGAGAGAGAGAGAGAGAGAGAGAGAGAGAGAGAGAGAGAGAGAGAGAGAGAGAGAGAGAGAGAGAGAGAGAGAGAGAGAGAGAGAGAGAATATCAGACCACACACACACCCTCCTCTACCATTCAGCATCAGTCATCTTGATGTATATAGTGATACCGTTAATCTTAAGAGCTATAAGGTTGAGTGAAGTTGAATGGGAAGTATATATATAGTAAAGGAATGATCACCTACATTCCTTTACACTGCATAAAGTAGATCGTAAACTCACTGCATGAATATATATAGTCTTGCAAAATCCATGAAGTTATTTTTTTCTCTCATTCAGTATTATGTGTCGTGTTATATCGTTATGGTTTTATACTTAGTGAATATTGTATACGTGTTATTGATTCATGATACTGCATTGCATTGTTCTTTTAAGGTGTGTAGTATCGCTCTGTATTAGTTGATTGGATGCAAGCCAAGAAGTGAATGAAACTTAAAGGCACCGACCTCCAGCGTATAGCGTGTAATGAACAAAGTTAAACGTAACGGTATTTTGATTTTATTTTTGAAACTTCCTTCCTTTATATATAGCCTTTTGGTGCAGCAGAGAAAGGCGGGTTTTTTATTTTATTTTTTTATTTATCTGATTTTTTTTATTTTGAATATATATAAATTGTGCAAGATTAAGTCCATTTTCACATTAAGAAAAAAAAACTTGCAAGATGACTATATATTATTTTTTACTAAGACTTTCATATTGCAAGAAAAAATTTTAAAACCAAGGAAGATAATCTGACGTATAGTTTAGTAATATAGACGATGATCCCCAAACATATACATTACACTGATTGGCAGCAACGTTATTATAAGATGACTACAACCTTTCACAGCAGGGGAGAGAGAGAGAGAGAGAGAGAGAGAGAGAGAGAGAGAGAGAGAGAGAGAGAGAGAGAGAGAGAGAGAGAGAGGATGATGCGAGAATGTGAGAGGAAAGAAACGAATGTATATTAGTAAAACGTTGATAAACATGAGGACGTGACTGTAAACTCTAGTAATGGTGTGTGTGTGTGGGTGTGGGTTTTCTGCGATTCACTTCTACGTAGCTTCTCTCCTCCTCCTCCTCCTCCTCCTCCTCCTCCTCCTCCTCCTCCTGTGGCCTGGTGAGGTATAGTACAGTGGGGTCACCTGAATTAGTGATGCCAAATCGGTGGGCGAGGCTTGTGTTCCCTCCGGTCCCTGTGCCAATATTTCGTCATGAGACTTCCAGGCTCTCGAACATTACATTCCACCTAACCACTCTTTCTTTTACTTTTTTAAACCTATTTTTTACCCTAGATTTTTATTTTAAGGAGACGCAATGCAGGTTTCTGAGACTGGGAGAGGGAAGAGGGAAGGAGAGGAGATAGAAGTAAGGATGAGTGTCTACGTTAAGGTCTTGCATCGTCAGTGTCTGGGTTAGGTTTCGTAATGTCCTGCTGAGGCCAACATGCAGCTCAAGGACTTGCGTGTGTAGATAGTCGTACAGGAATAGGAGAATCAATACAGAACCATCCAACAGTCTCACTAATCCGGGGACTCTTAGTTACGTATTGTACCTTATAATTATAGAGATGATAAATGTTTTGATTCGCTGCAACGTCCTTATATGAGAATTAGGGTTAGTGATCAGTGTTTTAGTTTTGATTTTAATTGAGTTAGTGTTTCGAAACGTGTATGCAAGTGTAGTTAGGTTTTGTTGTAAGTATTTAGTTGTTATTTTGCAGTCGCTGTAACGAATTATTCATTTTTCCCTTGTCGTGGACTTAAAATAGACCGCGTGACATTTAGATATACCGCTAGTAACAGTCCCTCCCTCCTATCACCACACCCTTGACTTACTCTTTTTCTCTTATAAACACACCTTCCCCTTTCTCTCCCTTTACTCTTTTTTTACTCAATATCTTTTCAGAGTAATTTCAAGACTAATGAGGATGATTTATTGTGTTTTAACCATCTATAACTCGCCTTTATCGCATGTTAGCATTGACTGATAATGATTGTTTAATTGAAGATTGACACGTAGGTTAAAAGTGATGGAGGCTGGCAAGATTAAACGATTAGATCAGCTACAATGTATTCCAGGTTCGAGACGTGAAATTATTGTTTATATAAGCTTTTAAATTTGCTTGCTATGATAAAAAAAAAAAAATAGGGATAGGTTGATACTTGATAGATAGAAATATACATGAATGAACATATACATACATATATACATACATACATACACAGGTAGATCAATACATAGACAGACAGAAAAGTTGGTAGGTAGTCTGATAGGATATTCTCTTAGTGTCTCATCAATGTTATATATCTCTTCAATCAGTGAGTGGTGAGTAGAGAAGCGTGGACACCTTCCTTCCCTTATCACTCTTTGCCTGCCGCTAAGTGAGGATTCAGTGATGCTTATCTTGCACGGAATAACTTGCAGCAGGTGAAGATAAAGGAAGGAAGGTAGGAAGGTTTACTAAATCATAGCAACAACACCACACATACTAGACAGTAAAAAAAAGAATCTAGCAGTCATTCCTCTCACTAAGTTATTCATAGATATATAAAAAATGTATTTATTTGTTACTTGGAATCTGAGTTCGTGCGGTCTTACCTTCCACGCATCAGTATGAACCACGCATACACACACACACGCAAGCACGCAATACCTACACCACGTGCCTGGCTCCCTCATCAATGCGACAGCCACTTGTTATTCTCATTCTCACACCAACCCCAATAACTATTACGTGTGTCAGGTAATTATAATGTCATTACTTCCACGCGTCTAGTTTGGTTTAGTTGTCCCATAAACACCATTTGCTAAGTAATAAATATGCACTGATTCCTTTGTTTTTTGCTGCCGTGGTTTTTACAGTTCATCAGTAACTATTAAATTATTGGCGTGATGCTAAACATGGATTTGTACACTAACTCTTGCGATAAATAACTCGTTGGATATATATTGTTGTTTGAAAGTTTGCGTGTTTTGATCAGCTAATGTTGATAAATTGAATTGTTTTGTGTTTTTTAAAAGTTAGAATTACTTAATGCCTGTTGTTGGATTATCTTTTCTCTTCCTACTCTTCTTCCCCTTTCACAAACTCAGTCAATGGATGTGCATTGAATATCAGTGTCAAATTCCACAACAAAAGTTCATGCGAAGAAAACGGAAAAAGTTTGTCACCCTCCTTCCCACACACAAAAGTCGTCTGATTTGAACCCAATAAATGCATAGCGGAAAGTGGGAAGGGATGTGACACTTCCTTTCCCTCACACAGACCGACAAAACACCCTCACTCCTCCCCCTCAACATGGTGGATTCCGGCCAAACATCCGTTACTCCACTTGTGTGTTAGGAAAAGTAGCACCTGGGTTTTGTATTACTTTCCTATTTTCTATCTATTTATGTGGTGGTCGTTATTGTCCTATTATACTTAACCTCCTCTATTTATCATATTATTCTGTTTTGTCTCATATTCTTCCTTCCTGTTTGCCTGACTGTGTAGACTGTGGGCTGTGGGGAGACTGTTTATAAAGACTGGTAATGTTTGGCTGTTTATAAAGACTGGTAATGTTTGGTCATCAGTTTTGTACTCAGCTCTAAATAAGTGACAGACAAACGCATTAAGGAGGAGGAAGAGGAGGAGGAGATGTGTTCGTTCAGATTTGGCATACCTCTTATTAATTAATTTGTGGGTTTATTTTTATTTTAGGTTTATAGTGGAGTACAGTCACTATGTTCCCTTCCACTTATGTATATTATATCACTCGTTATTTTTTGTTATTAACTATTCTAACTAAATTTGAAGTGAATGACATGTATCTCTTTTTATCTCTCTAGTTCTTATTTAAAATTTTACAACGTCTGGAATGCAATTATTATCTATACTAAACCGTGCAGTAGTGAGGTTTTAATAGGACGTAATTAGGCAGCATTGCCACACGCATATAATCTAGGATGAACTGCAATTTTTTTATATACTCAGCCGTTTCTTTTCCCTTGGTTAGCTAACAGTCTCTCCTCACTCTCACCCCCCTCCTTTCCTCTTTTCTCCTCACCCCCTCCTCTCCCTCTCCTCTTCTCTCCTATCCTCTCCTCTTCTCTCCTATCCTCTCCTCCCCCTGCCTCTCCCCGCGCTGCCTGACGTACAAGCAACCAAACCTTTTCGTGTACCCTGAAAATTGCGTCTCTAGTAACCTTAGTATTGATTTAGTTTTCCTAATAACACTGCTACCGCTTCCACTGCTACTACTACTACTACTACTTAAGAAACACACACACACACACACACACACACACACACACACACACACACACACACACACACACTAATATGAAATGCAAAGGGAATGACTGGGTTGTAAGACGATTGGGATAAATGGATGACTGTCAGTGTATGTATACGTGACCAATCCATTATTGAGACACTTAACGTATACTCACTGCAGAGAAAGAGAGAGAGAGAGAGAGAGAGAGAGAGAGAGAGAGAGAGAGAGAGAGAGAGAGAGAGAGAGAGAGAGAGAGAGAGTGTAACAATTGCAGGTTCGCCTCCACCAAAATCACTATCTGCTGAATACCTGAAAAAAATGGTTCAGCACACTACACTTCTTTTTTTGTGTTCTGATTTATTCACTCAACAATGCAGTGTGTGTGTGTGTGTGTGTGTGTGTGTGTGTGTGTGTGTGTGTGTGTGTGTGTGTGTGTGTGTGTGTGTGTGTGTGTGTGTGTGAGAAGTTGGTTGACAAATAATTACCTAAATAATTATAGTGAAATCAAAGTATAATTCGATAATAACTTACAACAACTACTACTACTACTACCATTACTTTTACTACTGCTACTATTACTACTACTACTACTACTACTACTACTACTGTGATTATGCTCGTGACTCAGACAGATATGAATATTTAATTGGGGCAAATTCATTAAAATTAATTAAATATATATAAAAAAAAAAATACTACAGTAGCAATCAAATGAGCACGTCTTGGTCTCATTTCGAGGTGATTACATAAAGTGAATAATAATTTCAACCTTGACACGGCAACGGATTTTCAAAATATAGGACTTCGGGATTCAAATGTGTGCCAAATGAAGACGCAATTTATATTCATAGATAATTTACATGTTTTATAAGTTTGCTAATGCTCGTTGTAACATGGAATTCTGACGCACAAAAAATAATACTGATTTAAGAATATTTTCCTAATGCCACCTAACAAATCTTATTACACCTTGCTATCATTGAACAATCTTGACACTATAATCACCTTCAGTAACGCATAACGTGGATCAACACAGCTCTTACACTGAATGATATATCGCTGATTGATTACCCTTAAAACCTAACCTAACCTAAACAAAAATAAATAAAAGCTAACCTAACCTAAACAAATATAAATAAAACCTAACCTAGCCTAAGCAAATATAAATAAAAGCTAACCTAACCTAACCTAAATACAAATAAATATGAGCTAACCTAACCTAAACAACAATAAATACAAGGTAACGTAACCTAACCTTAAAAATAAACAAAGAAAGCAAGATAAAAATAAAGTATACCTAGTGTCTAACCATGATTTGAGTTAAACCAAAAATAAATAAAAGCTAACCTAACCTAGCCTTAAAAATCAATAAAAAGAAAGCAAGGAAGAAAAATAAATATCATAGAGACCGGGATTAGAAGTTAACCAAAATAAATAACCGAGCCAACATAACCTAAACGAAAATAAACATGATAGCTAACCTAACCTAACCTTAAAATAGACAATATAGATGCATAATTCTGGGGTATTCTTTTTTTAAATAGACACAAGAAAGCAAGAAAAATAAAAAAATAAAAAAGATCTCCCAGGGCCTGACCGGGATTTGAACCCGGGACCTCTCGCACCCTAAGCGAGAATCATACCCCTAGACCATCAGGCCGGTGCTGGGAAACTCGCTCTACCAGTACGTATAGGTGGAGCAGAGTGTTTGTTAGGTGACTTAACTTAAATACATAACTTTATTCACCCCAAACATAACTTCATTCATCCCAAACTTCACTTAATGTACCCAAACCCTTCCTTACTTCACTTTATTCACCAAAATCTAACTTTATTCATCCCAAACATAACTTCATTCATCCCAAACATAACTTTATTCATCCCAAACATAATTTTATTAACCCTAAACATAACTTTATTCACCCAAACATAACTTCATTCACCCCAAACATAACTTCATTCATCCTAAACATAACTTCATTCACCCCAAACATAACTTCATTCATCCTAAACATAACTTCATTCACGCCAAACATAACTTCATTCATCCCAAACATAATTTTATTCACCCTAAACATAACTTTATTCACCCCAAACATAACTTCATTCACCCCAAACATAACTTCATTCATACCAAATATAACTTCATTCACGTCAAACATAACTTCATTCACGCCAAACATAACTTCATTCACGCCAAACATAACTTCATTCATAGCAAACATAACTTCATTCATCCCAAACATAACTTCATTCACGCCAAACATAACTTCATTCATCCCAAACATAACTTCATTCACCCAAACATAACTTCATTCATCCCAAACATAACTTCATTCACGCCAAACATAACTTCATTCATCCCAAACATAACTTCATTCACGCCAAACATAACTTCATTCACGCCAAACATAACTTCATTCACCCAAACATAACCTAACTTATTATTTATTGTAATTAAGTTTTCCTATTACTATATACCATACTTCATCATAAAAAAGGGATCCTATTTATTTTATTTATTTTTTGTTGTATGCATTTCCCCAATTTCCTCATCAGTTATCAATGTGGATTCCTTTTGTAGCATTAAGTATTCAGTTCCTGCTAAGTCATTAATTAAATGTTATCAATGTAGTGTTATCAGTGATCCCCAGCTACTGTAGGAGGTGCTAACATGATTGACTAGGTGACGACAGGCTTTGTTGAAGGGAGATGACGTAAAGAATTATATAACTTAGTGGATTTTGATTAGAGAAATATTGTACTTAAGAACGATTTTTCGGTGTTATTCTCTCTCTCTCTCTCTCTCTCTCTCTCTCTCTCTCTCTCTCTCTCTCTCTCTCTCTCTCTCTCTCTCTCTCTCTCTCTCTCTCTCTCTCTCTCAAGGCCTTATGCAAAGAATCAATTTCCGCCAAACTTGAAACCTAAACTTAGCACTAACACTTCCGAGAATGAGAAAACATATCACTATCGATATAAATATAGATTTGAGTACACTGACTGCCTGACCTAACCCTAGCCTAGCCTAGTCACCACATTGTATAACCACCCCGTTGAATTAGTAATGGCTTGTTTCGTAGTTTGGATCGTTCATTTGTGGTTAGGATTCATTGATTTATGTAGGAGTAGTAGAAGTAGAAATAGTAGTAGTAGTTGTTGTTGTAGTAGTAGTAGTTTTATCTTTACTAACTCACTTTGCTTCCTATGCATTGTCTTACTTGATTATAATAATAAATCAATTGCTGACATTTCCTCTCCTGAAACTCGCGATTGATAACATTAACAGACTAACACATAACCAAAGATAAACTAACCTTGCCTAACCTAACTTATCATAACCTAACCTAACCTAACTTACTCTTTTCTTCCTCCACCCATCATCATACCAGTTACAGATAAATGCTTAACACAGAAATTTAATCAGTATCTGCGTAATTGAGATAAGATAAGGAATTTCCGTCTAATAAATTTGATGACACTTAATGTACATATTCTCACTCCTCGACGTCTGTAAAGTGAAGTTATGTGTTTAGTGATCGCTAGCACGTAAGGGTTTGCAGGTGTAATTCCAAGAAGTTAATCAAAATTGTTCTTTTTTCGTGAAGTAAATAAAGACAGGTATATGTGAGTAGCGTGTGAGAGCATGATGGAATGGAAGGTAAACGTGTGTGCCTCAGTCAGTACCTAGTAGAGTAGTACAGGTGATTAGAAATATTGATTCGGATACACTAGTTCGAGTAATTACATTTATTTCTCTCTATAATACATAAAAGGTGAAGTCATTTTTATATACGGTTTTATGGTGACAGCGATGGTTTCACAAGGACCATATTAATGAAATACGGATAAGGTGGATTTCCTTATCATATGGATGGATAGGTATTTATAGGCTACAAAATGACTGAACTATATAGTCATCACATTTTGAGTCATGGATTTAGTCTGTCTGTGAGGTTCAAAAGGTGCATAGCTGAAAATGATTATGAAAGAAAGTAAACTATTAACTCTTATTGTTTTCCTTGTGTGTGTGTGTGTGTGTGTGTGTGTGTGTGTGTGTGTGTGTGTGTGTGTGTGTGTGTGTGTGTGGGATGGTTTGGTTACACAAGACGGGTTGATAAACAGAGTAAAGTCGTAGTGGTATTGAAAAGTTGCAACACTAATACCACATCCTTCTATGAGTCACTTAACATACTCGTGCTAGCGGTGCACACGTGTTCTGCCCACCGCCACCGCCACCACCTAGTCACTATTTACACAATTATTCACTGCCACCTGGTGAATACTGCCACAAATGACTCGCTAATTCCTTCCACCTACACGATCGTTATAATGCGTTCACAGGCTTGTAGGTGTGTGTGTACGTGAACAGATTTTGAATAGTAGGAAACGTTTTTACTGAACACAATGGATGATAATAGATTCCAACACTAGTATGATATTGGTATAACTCGTTTGTGCCACGTATGAGTTTCATAATCCAAGTAAAAATACATCTGCTAGAGTAACGGCGTCAATGTTAACTACGTCAGGTGTTCACGTTAGTAGTAGTAGTAGTAGTATTACCTTACACAGGTGTCTTCTCGGTAGGGTGGAAGCCTCAAAGTATTCAGTTGTAATTCCCTCACCCTCCAGCAGGCGAGGATAACACCAACACACACAACAGGACGAGGCTTCACAAGGTTTATATGACAAGGCAACCAGTCACACACGGAGCGAAATCCGAGCTGTACTCCCCCCCTTTAAGCCAGGTCATGACTGAAGTGCGACCGTGCGACGTGCTTCACCTCTAACTAGACTCCACCTCTACCGCTGCCTCCCCGTCCCTTCCCTGCCCTACCCCTCCCGTCTGCCTCGCGCCGATGAGTCTCGATGCGCGTGTGTGTGTGTTTGGGGATTCCACCTGGTAAATTTTGCGGCCGTATCGTACTATAGCCTCCCTTGCTGCTTTGTTAATTTGTAATGCATTGATTCAAGGGTTTAATATGTTAGTCAGTGCATCTTTAATGGTTTGTGTTCGCGCGTAGGTAATGTTTGTGTGTGTGTGTGTGTGTGTGTGTGTGTGTGGTTATTTTGTTATTTCATGTTTCTATGTATGTATTGCTGTTTGTGTACGTGTCAATATAATATACTTTTGTGTTTCATTGTTTTGCTTCGTTGATATTTGTTTTATTCCATTATCTCTCTCTCTCTCTCTCTCTCTCTCTCTCTCTCTCTCTCTCTCTCTCTCTCTCTCTCTCTCTCTCTCTCTCTCTCTCTCTCTCTCTCTCTCTCTCTCTCTCTCTCTCTCGCTCTCTCTCTCTCGTGTTCTTATTGACTCTTAACCTCTCATTAACTATGATTTTTATAGTCTCACAAACATTCCTTTTATTATCTTCCCTCCTTCTAGCCTCATATACTTAAAAATTTATCGCCACTCATGCATTACTAATATCAAACTTCACTCCCTCATACACACCTCAAGAACTAATGACAATACTGATTCCTAGCACGTAACACTTAGTCAATACATGGATAGAACAGTACATTACACACACTGAATAGAAAGAAGAAGAAAAAGTTAAGGGATAATATATTAGTTTAATGATTAGTTGTTGTTTTTTTCTTCGCAGATTGAGGCACTGATAAGGAGAGGTGAGATGGGAGGAACACACCTGCCTTCAATGTCCTGCCACCTGTGTTGTAAGTATCGATCAATGACTGACTCCCCTGTGCTCTACCTACCTACCTACCTACCCACCTGTATGTACCTGCTTACCTACCTGCATGATCTGTACTGCACTACTTCTGACTTACGCTTTGCTTTTGTTTTTATTACTCTTTCTCTTTCTTGTTCTTTCTCTTTTTCTGTTTATATTTCTCTTTCTCTCTCTATCTCTATGTTTCTCTTCATTCTCTTTCTCTTAGTCTCTTTTTCTCTTTCTTTCTCTTATTTTCTCTCTCTTTCTCTTTCTCTTTTTCTTTCATTTATAGCTAGTACAATATGCCAGTAAGGAATTCTAGATGATTTCCGTGAGTGTATTTCAGCGTTAATTCATTATTCACTCCGGCTCTAGGACAGCTAGAGGGGAGTTGAGGTGCCTTTCTTACAGTGGCGTGAGGCTACCTACTGTATTGATTAAGTCACTCAGGAGACACGATACACAATGCTCATGTCGATCAAATTATAGAGGGTTCAGCGCTATTTTCTTGCGTATACAAAACTAGCAGGGAAAAAAAAAAAGACTACTGACTGGGCGTGGAAGTTTTAGTTGAAAGAGAATTTTGAGTCAAAGCATCGCGTGACTGGGATTGGATTGTAACTTTGAAGGCGTGTGCAATACTTATATAATGACTTCCGTTCGCTTTCTCTCTGCGTTGTGGTAAAAAGTTATCAGTCACGGAACGAGAGGATAAAAGAAAAGTCGAGTCTGGCTACTTTTTTTTAACTGTACACTTATATATGAAAGTAAAGTAATCCACAGTATATATTGTGTGAGTTGCATGAGAACTTTGTGGATTATTGGTAAGTAGTTTGAAGTCATTTAGACTCGTAAATTAAAGTTGCACATTAAGTATTGAAGGGAATGTATGTATAATTTTCTGCCCGAGTCTAAAACCGATTAAGTTTATAGAAATATACAGTATTTCTAAGACTATTATTATTATTATTATTATATTATCAATAGGAATCAGTCGTCTCTAAACTATGTACATTATTGATGATGTGAATTGATATATATCATATTTCATTTTTATTTCATTATTCAAACATTTACGTATTCATTCACTTATTAATTTATATATCATTGTGTCTGAGAGAGAGAGAGAGAGAGAGGGAGAGAGAGAGAGAGAGAGAGAGAGAGAGAGAGAGAGAGAGAGAGAGAGAGAGAGAGAGAGAGAGAGAGAGAGAGAGAGAGAGACGCACTGTGCTGGAAGGAGGTGGAATCAAATTAAGACACATGACACTATGAAAGTTAGTCGATAAACCTTGGCTGAGTGTAGGAACGCACCAGAATACACACACACACACGCTCAACAATCACGATAAAGACTAACGGTGTAGTGTCAAGATAATTTGGCAGAAAAAAAGGAACGAAATCGTGGGTAATTTTCGTGTGTAAGTTGGTAGTGTCAGTAGGAGGAAAATACTAGAGTTTGTGTTAAAATAGTTGATAATGGTTTTCTTTGGGTATAAAGTTTTAATTGTTAATGATTACACTATAATGACTTTTAAAAATATTATAAACCGTCATTGATAAGTGTTTTTTCGGTTATGATATTAAAACTTTAATTAACACATAATCACTGGGCATTGATTTCCATGCTTCAATTCTTCAAGATTAATATAGACACAGCTTCCAGTAGGTTATCATGGCTAGCTAGAACAGAGATGAAGGCAGTATGAAAAGAATTTAACTGTCAGAGCAACGTGGCATAAGGCTTAGCTAACTAGATTACTGTATCCTTGACACGTTCCCAAAGTTTGCAAAGATAGAAAAAATAAGAAAAACATTGCCATCGTAGGTAGGAAGTTGTGTTTAAGAACTTTTTTAAACTTACGATATTTAGAAGTTTATGAAGGTATTAAGCGATGTTATGTTCCCTACGTTTGTAAATCGGGAGAAAATAAGAAAAAACACATCGTAGGTAGGAAGTTGTGTTTGATCAATAACTGAAAGAAATTACGTTACTTAGAAGATTATGAAGGTAAAGAATGATGGTGTGTTCTCTAAGTTTGCAAATCGAAAGAGGAAATAACAAAAAAAAACATTGTCATCTTATCTAAGAATTTTTGTTCAATATAGAACTTTGAAAGAAATTACGAGATATAGAATGTTGTGAAGGTAAAGAGTGCTAGTCAAGTAAAAGGTAGCTGATGAAATAGACACGTAGTAGTAATTAATTAAATTAATTGTAACGAGTAGGCTACATGGTGGTAGAAGTCAATAGAATGGAGTGGGTGTTAAATACTTATACTTATATTTGAGACTCAAGACGTTAACCTTTTGAAATCAGTAATGTTTAAGTATTTTTTTTCTTCTTTTCTATCTATGTATAAGTAATTTGGGTTTCCGTTAGTAACTGTAAATCATAATACACTACTACACTTACCAATGTTTACTCGCCTCAGTTGACGTTGTTACTCCTGAAATACTAGTGTTTTGTGAATATTAACCCAACGTAGAAAATGTTACCATGTATTTTGTATAATGGGATACTTTTTCAATGTATAAGCTCATATAATATCATCTATATTTGTTGTTTTATATGAAATTTATGTGTTAGGAAGTTTTTTTTATAAGCTATTGGAGAACCGGCCAAGGCCAATAAAAAACGTTAGAAAAAGGCTCGTTTGTGGTTACCGGTTCCCTAAAGAAGAAAGGGTAATAAAAATAAGGCAGGCCAAGTTAAGGTTGCAGGTGTCTTGATATTCCTTTCTTAAATTAGTTCAAGTCGTAGTTTAGCGTCAAGAGTAACGATGATAATAATAATGACGAGTTACGAATACGGTTATAAGGATTTTGTGATTGGAAACATTCAAAGGGTGAGAATAAACAGTGAGTGATGAATCTTTATTATTACGCTGTTGGAGTTAGGAATTAATTAATAGGAATAAAGCCAAGTTATATGGAAATAAAGTCAGGTAAAAGAATAAAAGAGCCAGGTAGAGAAATTAATGGGAATAGAGTTAGGTAAAGAATGCAAAAACTTTATTTATTTTTTCTTTAACTTACCTTACAATATAAGAGTGGGAAGCTTGAGAAGAGCGTCACTCTCCACCTGAAGGAAGGAAAATAACGTTACAAACACACTACGCAGCACAACACATTCAATTATTCAAACACACCACTGTACCCAGAGGTGTACAAAGCAGTTATCGAGGTAACACTAACAACACGTGTTCATTCTTTGATCTATTAAACTATTGTTCTCGTGTAAGGAATGATCGATGCAATGACACCTTTGAGTAATGAAAGGCGATGATGACATGAAATTACTTCAAACAGGTGCTAGAGACTAACAGAAAACGGAATTCATACTAATCAAGGTTCTAACGTAATCATTTTGAATTCCGTTACATAAGGAAGAGGAGCAAGTAACAAGCCACTGAGAGGAAGTTAATAAAGGAAATGTATGGTAACGCGTGGAGTTGAAAAAGGTAGTGATAGTTAGTGAAGAGGGGAACAGAGGTAATTGTAACAGACGTCTCGTTTGTCTACTGTTCATACGAATCGTTATTATGGTAATAATGGTATGGATTAATAAATAACATGGTCCTCAGGTAATTCTAGGCAATACTTGATTGTAGTAATTATTTCCCAACACCTTTCCATAGTTCAACATGCTACTATGATTACTACTACTGCTGCTGCTGCTGCTGCTGCTGCTGCAATCGCCTTCCCTTCCTTCTCGTTGCATATTCATAGGGAAAAATTGCTTCCATTACCAAACACACACAAGAGTATTTCAGGAGTCAACTTGAGGAAAGGAAAGAGTGCCGCTTCAATATACAATTATATGCATTGTCAAGGTGGTTCTGTGGCTGACATGAAGGTAATAGCAAACCTTCACTCACACAGATGCACACACACGCACACTTTCAAAATAATGTACATCAACACTTGTGGCTGCAATGCCTCAGTCATACAACAGAACAATGGCTGCTTACTGAAATACCAATAAAACACTTCTAATTCAGTTTATGCTCTACAAAAGCCTCGCCATTCTCCTTCCCCTTTCTTCAGGTCAATAAAGAGCTTTTCATGCATCACCTTCACCCCGGGTCATTACTCTCACAGACTGCATGATGTAGGTCTTAAGGGAGTCAGTGACCTCTTGGTTTAGTTCCTAGAGAAGTGACGTTATCCTTCCTTCAATTGGTGTAGATGAGCAACGTGTTTTACGGTCCGAAAATTCTAAGAGCGTACCCTTGGAAATTTCATGGAAATTTTCATACCTCGGAATCGCATGAAAATTGGTACATACATAGAGGTTTTTGGTCATTCTTAACACGAATCTGGTCTCGGTTTTCCACTTAGTTTAATATCAAAGACTATTTTAACCTTGTTTGCCTAATTTGAGTAATGGAATAGCCATTATTTAACTTTACTGGGTGATGCTGGTCTCCTACGACAAGGATACGTAGAGATGACTTACCTTAAATATACACAAGATAACTCAAGGGTTCCAGAAAGATCTATAGGAGGACGGTGAGGGAAAATGGGGCCGTGAGGGTGGCATCAAAACCAAATAATGATTTACATTTTGCTATGGTAGGAAATTATATCAAATCTATATATGATGAATTATTAAACACGTTGATCTAAAGAACCAAGAGGAGGGCAGTTTGAAAAAGTTTGGGAACCACTAATTTAAGTCAACTGTAAGAATGTATTTATATCTTCTTCTTCTTCTTCTTCTTCTTCTTCTTCGTCTTCTTCGTCTTCGTCTTCGTCTTCGTCTTCGTCTTCGTCTTCGTCTTCGTCTTCGTCTTCGTCTTCTTCTTCTTCTTCTTCTTCTTCTACTCATCGTAGGTAACACATGACGTGGGAGAGGCAACAGGTGGCCGTGAGAATAGATGCAGAGGAGGAGGTGGCGACGCTGTGTTGTCTTCACCATTGCTACCTTGTCAAGTCGCGTCATTAAGGTTACATGTAGGGAGTCAGCTGGTTTTAGTTCCTCGCCAGTCATGGTTGCTGCAGGTGACTTGTGTTGGGCGGCTGTGTTGAATGTGTTGCCCGTGAGTCAATGTTTAGTACGGGTAATTGTGATTGTACTTTTACTCCTAGGTAATCAGAATTGGTGGGTTTAAATTATCATAAAATTTGTGTTGGAAAGCCAAATTTAGATCCCCCAAATGTCTCACTTATGTTTGTAGGTTTTAAGTTTGGTGGAATAGCACAGTGAGTTGAGGATGTGTGTGAGTGATTTGGGTATCGAACCTAGGACACCGGTGTACAGGTTATACCCAGCTGCCAATGCGGAATAAGGGAGAGGTAAATGTGTATCTGCAGAATGTTAATGTTACAAAGGTTACGAGGGTGAAAAATTAACTTAGCACCTCGGGGAAGTAAAGCAAAACATGTACCTATCTTTTTTTCATTTACATAGTATTGAAAGTTCTCTTAGTAAGGTGTGTGTGTGTGTGTGTGTGTGTGTGTGTGTGTGTGTGTGTGTGTGTGTGTGTGTGTGTGTGTGTGTGTTTTCTCAAGCTGCGTTTTGTAATTAAATATCTATACATTCACTCGGCAGACACCTCGATGTTGCAATGTTTAGGGTATTGTTGCAGATGTTGGTGTTGGTATTGGGGCAGGATTGTCCATGCTCGTGGCGGAATGACCAACGATCCTGGACCTGTGACCCCGACGGCCCGATAGCGGTGCCCACCCAGTGCTGGTCCATCCACGAGGACGTCCGCATGATCGAATTCGTCCGTAACATCGCGATCATCCAAAACCACGACTTGGACCACGAAAACCTTCTCAACACACAAGTTTTAAGGCTCAATCACGTGTCTTATGTGGCTAACGATGCCCTGCGGCGCCTCACTCAACTCTGGTACCTTGATATCATGTACGGGAACATAACCCAACTACCTGACCTCACCAAACAAACCTTAGTGACAAGCCTCGACTTTTCACATAACCAGCTGACCGTTGGCCCAAGTCTCGCCTGGATGGTTCACCTGCGGTACTTGGGTCTTCATCACAATGCTATTCGACAACTACCTCATGACTTTCTCCCGGAGTCTGACGGTACTATTGGTATGTCTATAGTTCATAATTTTCTAACGGAGCTTAACGCCACCAGTATTCTGGGCGCGCCAGCTAACAGCAGCTTCGTTTTCGACTCTCGCTTCCTCACAGTGGTTTGGGCGACAACTAGCGAGCGTGACACCCTCCTGGCGAGGACTTATTACTGTAATGTTGATCTGAATAGTATTGTGCAGCTTACGGACGATCCTGTGAATCATTGACGCTTGTGTATGGGTGAGAGTTTGGATTGTTTGAATAATGTGGCCTCAGTACATCATTATTCTGTGACTGAAGGTATCTAAAGAAATTTGATGTGAGTATGTAAAGTTTTATGTGACTCAATTCTTGTCTTGTCTTCACATAAGTGGAACAATACATATTCAAAAGTTATTAATAAAGCTTATTAAATCAACGTGCTTTTAAATACTTCTCTCCTTCAATATCTTTGTAGTAATTTTTTTTTTTTAGTGAATAAATATTTCAACCAAACTAACTTCACTGAAAAAAAATCTCATTAGAAAACCTTGTATATGTTTTTTATTTCCATATCTTATAAGTTCATTGGTATTACGTGTTTGAAAATTCCACAAAAGCGTCTGGTCGGAGCAGCTGATAGAGTATGATGCTGCTGAAACTCTGTCTAAAAGTAAGAGTCACAATCTATATTAACTTGCACGACGTTCATGTGCTATTAAGACGTCGTACATATAGGTTTACCGTGTCCGTGCCCGTGTACATAGGATCGTCGGGTGTACATACATACATAGCGTTCCGTCACTACCTCACTCACTGTCTGGAATAACCCGGAAAAAGGTTGGTATCTACGTCTTTGAAATATGTTCAGATGCGGTAGAAGTCTGTAACAGTCTTTGAAGTGTGTCAGGCTGCGGTATTAGTCTGTCACAGTGGTATCGGCAGCAACTCCAGAAAGAAGACGGTCCATCAAACATTTCTGGCGTGTATGTGACATTTGATTCACCGCCTCACTCCTCAGTTGGTTTAAGGTTAAGAGTCACCCGTTTCAGATGGTCTTCAGCGGTTACCTCATTTCATATATACAATGGAACTCCCTTGAGAATATTCCAGACCCCTTGCTAGATCCTTGAAGTAATATATGAGGTAGTTTACATCGGGAAGGTCATAGTTATATACAATAGTGTTCGTTATGGGAGTCAAGAAGAATTGTTTGACACCCAAGGTAATGATGGAAGGAAGAGTCTGAAGATTATCCTGACTCGTTTGTTGCCAAGTCTTGAAAGCGTCACCATATTCTTTTTTTTTCTTTCTCTCTCTCTCTCTCTCTCTCTCTCTCTCTCTCTCTCTCTCTCTCTCTCTCTCTCTCTCTCTCTCTCTCTCTCTCTCTCTCTCTCTCTCTCTCTCTCTCTCTCTCTCTCTCTCTCTCTCTCTCTGTCGTATTTATGTTTATTGATGTAAAACTGGTCACATTATTATTATTATTATCATCATCATTATTGGTGGGGTATTTTTTTTATATTATTATTAGCTACAAGGAAATATAGTCACGAAAAACACTTAAGAAAAACAATCATTCCATAACGTTTAAATCTATCACGCGCCAGAATCATCATAAGAAAAAAATAGTCCACTTAGTATCACTCAACAAACTCTTAAGTAATCCACAACCTATAATAATACAAGAAAAAAAAGGAACTCATTACATTACCAGCAAGTCAATTAGTTACAATTATCCACTATGTCCACTATATTTTACCTCACAGTCCGTCACCGTCCAAACCTCATTACCGTTATTGACCTTGTATGAATACAGAACCACTTATCATTTGCAAGTTTGAATATCGCCATAATCATGCCTTCGTAGCGCAGTCTGTCATCATGTTGCTATTCCCGGGAGAGACAAGCAGCATAAAACGAGAAAGTCAGAGGGACGCGGCTAGATCGATGTCAGAACCCAGAGCTGGCGGCCTCACTCTTCAGCCGACCATCATGGAGACCTGACGAGGCTAGGTTACTGCCGCGCGCTCTCTGGAAGGCAATACAAGGCAACACAACACAACACAACACAAGACAGTGGTGGTGATGTTCCAGCAAGTACGATGTGAAGTTAATTGATACTATTTGGAAAGTGATTAAGAGGAGTGTAACGTATTATTTTTTCTCTTCACGTGCTTCTCTCTTTTCGTTTTTTTTTTCTTCTGTCTCCTCCAATTCCTCCTCCTCCTCCTCCTCCTCCTCCTCCTCCTACTCCTCCTCCTCCTCCTCACAAGCAACAGGTGAGTGAAGAGACGTAATTAGGGCTTTCTGCAGAAGTTCGCACATCCATCAAACACGAAATCAGACGAATGTTTTCCAAGATATCATACCAAACTTTACTCATTTTTGTGAATATTCGTATTTCCATCTGTCATGCCTTCAAGTACAGATATATAGTGGCATTCAGCCTTATACATGACGTTTATGGTATTAAGTTCACGTCCTAGTATAGTGTTTATTAACCTTGGAATTAATTTTAAACAGTGCTAGGAATATTTTTTAGTCAAGTTCAAATGTATTACCAAAGGACAGTCAGGTTAGGGGTAAGGAAGAGTTACATTTCTCAACATACAGCTAATCTAATGCTATAATAGAATGTTCTGATTGGTCCTCCTTACCATTGATATCCTTGATGCCTTATAAGTACACGTTATGATGTTAAGCTTTCTACAGATAAGAAAATAAGTAAAATCAACAGGTTGCTCTTAATTCCTAGCGGTCGTCAAATCTACTAAGCATATTATAGTATTACTAACAATGAGGTTATATTGTTCATCATATTCATCGTAGCACAGTTGAATAACTTATTTTTTTACCCGTGGCGCCGGTAGGCTTCTTGGAGACCTTAGATGCTTGGCCTCCGCCCGTTAGTAGCGCGGGTTAGATTTTTTAAGTGACGCCTTGTTTCTTCTTCTTGATAGGCTCATGCTGCCAGCGGAAGCTCCTCGCGCATATAACGTTGCAGTCCCGGCGAGGATGGTGTTATGGCAGCATGTGGGTGATCTTAGGCCACTTGGCGGTATTAACATAGAAAAAAGCCCGTGCCGAGGCTCGAACGCGGGACCCTGAGCTGCTATGCCCGACCGCTAGCCACTAGACCAGAAAATAATTAACTTCGCTACAAGATCTATGATCGGTTCCTTCTTACTTTAGATGCTAACCTGTTCTTATTTGATGAAAACTCGTCCCTGGTTTTTGTGTTTAAAATAGTTATCCTACGATATATAAGCAAGTTACTAAAATCTACAAGAAAATATGCCAATATACATCTTACAAAATAGTGTTAATCACCTTCACCTGTTACTAAATTGTTGATGTTTATTGAAATCCGCTAAACAATAACATAACATAACACGATTCATATGGAAGAAAATGTTACGGAAATCAACATTGATATAAAAAACATTATGATTCTAGAAAAGTATCCAAAAAAATTAAGAGTCGTTTACACACACACACACACACACACACACACACACACACACACACACACACACACACACACACATGCACTTTCTGTTTTTCCCAGAGTTGTTATGGTTGACACTAAGATATACTGTATTCATAACATAAACGAGTATTGATCTTGACACACACACACACACACACACACACACACACACACACACACACACACACACACACACACACACACACACACTTCTCCAGTTTTATTAATCACTATTCACTTGTTCTTTACTTATCTTTGGTATTATTTGTTATTTTATGTTCATCTTTCCTCATAAAAAAAGGTCTTGGAACATCACTTTTAATCATTTACTTTTTTTCTTTTCTTTTTTTTTAATGATTTTTTATTTTCTTTTTTTTTTGTACGTGATATTCTGTTTCCCTTCATTAGAGGTGCCAAGATGGAAGCTAAAAAGGTACTGCAACGTGTGTCTTAGGTATTAATTACTGGGAGTTTTTTTATATATATTTTTTCTCTCTCCTTTCTTGTATGTAATTGCTATCAACCTTAACTTCCTTGCATGACTTACTTGATCATTCTCTCTCTCTCTCTCTCTCTCTCTCTCTCTCTCTCTCTCTCTCTCTCTCTCTCTCTCTCTCTCTCTCTCTCTCTCTCTCTCTCTCTCTCTCTCTCTCTCTCTCGTGCCTACTCTGTTCTATATTTCTTTTTTCTTTTTTCTATTGTTAGAGAAAAAAAAATTTCAATTAACAGAATACACCGCCAAAGTAGCTACAATAATTGGACAACGCCCCTTTCCTCTTCCCCAAACACACATACACACACACACACACACACACACACACACACACACACACACACACACACACACACACACACACACACACACATACACACACGTAAGGTCATCCTCATATAAATAATCAATAACTTCACAACGAGGAAAATAAAACTCACCTCCAGTACTCATAAGATACGTGATGAAAACTTAATTACCAACAAACACTTTCCTCTCAGTGCTTAGCTATATGTAACTATATGTCAGTATCTAATCAACAGAATCTTCATGCACACCAACACATATAATTGGTCTTGATACGTGGGTGATGCCTCGTCCCTCCTTGTACCATGGCCCTAAGGTACAATTTGGGACTTGACACTTACTTCATCATCATTATTACAATTATTGGGCAAAATTGATGAGACGATTTAACAAAGTAAGAGTATCAATTAGATGCCACGGGAGTCGAAATTATGAATAGATTTCTTAACTGCTGTTCAAATCGTCTTTTAACTAACCTAACCTAACCTAACTTCCCTTTGCTTCAGACCACAATGGAAATCTCAGACAACTCCGTCAAAATCCCGCCACGCAACCGCAACCACAACCACCACTTCAAGTACGACAAAGTAAGATATACTAGTCGCGCTTCCATCCCATTTTCTATAACCTCTACTACCTCTTTGGCAAATACTAACAAGTGTCTTTTTCTTCAGGACTTTGTGAAGAAGCGAACGGTGGCGGAGATGACGGACTTAATGTGTCAAGAGGCAACAGCACATGGCATTGGACACACTTGGAACAATCGTCATAATTTCCTGGGTCTTTTCTGGCTCTTAGTAACTCTCTCTCTCTTCTCCTTCCTCCTGTATGTCGCGGCGATCCTCTGTATGGATTTCTTGTCTCGGGAACCACAGTCGCAGGTAATAATTGAGTCTCCCCCACGGAAATCCTATGTGCGAGTTATGTTTGAGGTGATGAATGAAGTGTTATCAGAGAAAGTGTGTGTGTGTGTGTGTGTGTGTGTGTGTGTGTGTGTGTGTGTGTGTGTGTGTGTGTGTGTGTGTGTGTGTGTGTGTGTGTGCAATCTGGTGTAGTAATTTGTCGGGTGCGCATTTGATTATATTGTGTAAGACAGATGTATAAGGAATCGATCTACTGTTTCATTTATAGTCTTGTCTCTCTTTCTTTTTCTCTTTCTCCCTTCGACTTGTACAATGTATGCAACGTTTCTCCCTCCCTCCCTCTCTCCCTTCCTTTCTTCCTTCCTTCCTTCCTTCCTTCCTTCCTTCCTTCCTTCCTTCCTTCCTTCCTTCCTTCCTTCCTTCCTTCCTTCCTTCCTTCCTTCCTTCCTTCAGACAACCGTGAAACTCCTTGAGGATGATGGTCTTCAGTTGCCTTCTGTTGTCATCTGCAACCGTGCATTCTTCTCGCGTCGGAAACTGGAAGGTAAAAATGAGAGAGAGAGAGAGAGAGAGAGAGAGAGAGAGAGAGAGAGAGAGAGAGAGAGAGAGAGAGAGAGAGAGAGAGAGAGAGAGAGAGAGAGAGAGAGAGAGAGAGAGAGAGAGAGAGAGAGAGAGAGAGAGAGAGAGAGAGAGAGAGAGAGAGAGAGAGAGAGAGAGAGAGAGAGAGAGAGAGAGAGAGAATAAAGAATAAACAGATCAACACACATAACACCTTACGTACAACCTATAAAAAATCAATACAACAAAGAGTAAAACACACATAAATCACGGTAAAAACAAAACAAAAAAATAACCACACTGCACCAATTCAATAACATGTACTATATAATAATGATATCGGTATACATTTCAACTAGAACTTAAATGTATGTATGTATGTATATGTATGTGTGTGTTTTTTCAGCATTCAACATCAGCAGCCAATTGACGCAGTATCTGATCGGGGTGAGCGGCTCGTCTTACATCATCAGGGAGGACTTTCTCATCCGTCAGGAAGCGGATGCCTTTATGGATGAGTCTCACACCGAGTTACTTAGCGTGATGGACACTCATAACCTCACCTTCGGACAGCTCATTGAGGCGCTCTCCTACAGGTATGGTGTCAACTATATACATGTTAGATTAATAGGGAATATTTTTTTTATTTCTTAATGGGGTTTTTTTTCGGTTTTTTTTTAACTAATGATTCTTCAGTTGTTGTTATACTTTATTTTGAAGCTAGTAACAGTCTCTTATGTTTGTTTATGTAATGCCTAACAGCCTCGTTAAGTCCAGTAGTGTTGATGGGGTCTGTTCTTCCTTTGTTGTCCTTGGTAGAGTCTATTTTCTGAGAAGATACACCAATTAGAACCTGACACTACGGGGACTTAGACGAGAGTGTTGTCTTACTTGGTGGTTATTGACTGACAGAAAGCCGTGTAAAGAGGACGAATTACAACAGTTCCTTATAAGTATCAGCAATAATGCAGAAAATATTGGTGCTAAGCTTTTGCAAAATATTGATTCATCATCTCATATATTTTGTGTAGGTGTTTAAGACAAAAAATAATAAGCAGATACATATAAGGAAAGTGAAAATAATTAGTAGCGTAGAAGAGTCTTGTAAAAATGTTCCGCGGCTGAGAGGCTGAAAACATACACCAAGATACACCTTCACCTCTTATATACGTAAATGCTGAGGTAATTTGTGTTTAACTCTTACACACACACACACACACACACACACACACACACACACACACACACACACACACACACACACACACACACACACACACACACACACACACACTATTATTACATCACCCAGCATGTGTCCTTTGCAGATGTGATGAGATGTTACTGCTCTGCGTGGTCGGAGCTCAACGCCATAACGCCGCACAATGCTGCAAGAGGTTCGTGCCCACCCCGACCCTCAGTGGCCTCTGTTACACCTACTTCAGCTCAGCGGCCGATACACAGAATGCCGAAGGGGAGTACATGGGAGTCACCTTCTACGCTAACATCACGGAAGGGGACTGGCCGGGTAAGACTGCTGGAGAGACGATGGAAAGGTGGTTTTGTAAGGGACATCTCCGCTTACCTCTCGCATAAACAGACGCACTCAATTAAGAAAACAGACAGGGATGTTTTACCTAGATACTTGTGATGTCTTAAAAGTTAATTATGTAATTCATCTTTCATCACATGTAATAATGATGATGATGATGATGATAAAGTTAAGTCAAAATATCAATGTGTATTTGTTATTGCGTCAAAACACTAAGGATTAGAAGAAAAAAAATAATGGTAGGTGTAATATTTCGTCCTTTCCCTCACGAGCTGCATTTTTTATATATACACGTAAGAGAATAGAAACAAAAGGACATTCGATTAATCCTTTCACTTCACAGCAATTCTTTTTCTTCCTTTGTCTCTTTAGGTAAACATAAATGCTTTTCTCCCTTCAGATTTGGACCCTAACATCGTGGACGTGTCACAGATGGTTAAGATGGGTATCCAGGTCACCTTAATGAGTAACCTTACCTACCCCGCCCTCCTGGTACTAGGTAACGGCGTAATCCTCCCTCCAGGCGTCTACACCTCCGCCAGCATCGCTCTCACTGAGGTGTGGTGGCGCCCCGAGTAAATATTTGGTATCCTTGACACACATTTTTGCCTTGTAGCACGACACATTACTGGGTTTTTTCTCTTGGTTTTTGTTCATTATTTTCATTTTAGTATTTTTTTCTTTATCTCAGCTTCGTTAATGTTATTTTTTGGAAACTTTAGTAACTTTTTTTTTTTTTTTTTGTGTGTGTGTGTGTGTGTGTGTGTGTGTGTGTGTGTGTGTGTGTGTGTGTGTGTGTGTGTGTGTGTGTGTGTGTGTGTGTGTGGAATCATTATCCGTCCGTTAAGATTTAGTCAATACAGTATGTTGAGCTTCCCTACTTTGCATTGATCACTGGTGCTTGTAACTTATTCCTGTATAGAGACGCTTCACTCTCCCCCCGTCAAGTTAGTTCAGTTAGAAGGGAGATGGCGGTGTGGTGGCTGGTGGGAGTTACGACGATGAGCGAGTCTATAAGAACAGTGAAGTTAAATTTACTGATAATAACTTTTTTCTCTCTCTCTTTCCTTAGACTAGCGGCCATAATAGTCCAGTCCATATTTCATTATAAACTAATTCTTTCCACTTTTTTTATGAAGGTTACAATTGTCTTTTTTTTTATAATCATTAAGTACATAAAAAGAAGAGTTGATGAAAAGTATTGTATGACAAACATAATGTTGTATTTTGCATTCCATAAAGCCTAAAATAAGAGAGACAGGAATGTCCTTTGGAAGTGATGCGAGACAATTGAAATCAGAGTGTTGCATGTCATTCTTTGCTTCTTTATGTACACTACAAGTCCACTGTTTTCACTTAAGAGTTCATTTGTCTTGCTGGAGGACTGGTAGAGGTGTTCAACGATTAGCTAATCAAACTTTCACCCCCGTTGCCTTGCGGTGCTTCAGGTGAGGGATACTGGACTCAAGACTATGATCGATTTCTCGGAAACCTCTTGTGTGCCGCTGGACCAAGTCAACTACCTTAGTGACCCTGAGGGATTCTTCACGCTGGAGCACAACTGTGACCTTGGGGCAGCGAGGAAATGTGTCCACCAATTCTTCAACTGCTCCAATTACGCCATGGATAATCGCAAGAGTCACGGTAAGACAAGGGTCTGGGTGTCACGGGGAGGAAGAACACAAGCACCTTAATGATTACTGTTTGTCTGACACAACACTTGCATTGCCAAAAGGGAGGCACTAGGCTGTAGAGGTACTTGTGTAAAGATTATTTTAACCACTGTAGTCACCACTTTACCATTACACTCAGGGAGATTACTCTGTTGAAGTGTCTCTCACTATATCACTATTACTTTCAAAAGCCTGAGTTGTACTGAGATCAGAAATATCTTAATATTGACGTGACTCGCCAGACCACCTTCCTCCCTGCATGCTGGTCGACCACCTCCGTCTGCACTGGCAGCTGCTGAAGGTGCTCGGACTGGACACCAACAAAGAGACGCATGATAGCATGATGAACGCCAAGATAGTCCCGGAGGCCAACGAGACTGAGACATGCATCAAAAACGGTGAGGAAAATATAGAAAAACAAGTGAAATTCATAAGAAAAGATAAAGGAAGTCATTTAACTAAAGTGTTCCCTGTCTTGGTGAATTTGTGATCACTGATATGTTTTTTTGTATTAATTCCACCTGCCTCAGCCCGTGTTAAGTGCCGGCGACTGTGTGCCCGGCATGACTTCACCTACACCACCAACCACCTGCCTATACCCAGCCGCCTCTATAAGCACCTCAAGGACCAGTTCTCCCTCGCAAATGAGTGAGTACAAAACATAATTCCCAAACCAACACTATCTATCTTTGTAACATTCCTAACCATAGAAATAAGAGACATGGGGTGATAATGGAACATGCGGACAGGTGGGATGTTTATTTAATTTATTGTCTTTGAATTATAATGGAACTTGAATCCTTGTAGGAGTGAAGTGGCCATCATAGCAGCCTTCTACCCTGACCTTCGCTACACTGAGGTGAAGATCTGGAGGAAGAACATTGTCGGTTTACTGAGTGAGTATTATGATCAGTTACACACACACACACACACACACACACACACACACACACACACACACACACACACACACACACACACACACACACACACACACAGTTCATTCTTATTTATTATATTTTATTCCTCTCGTCACTTCTAGAATCTCTACAAAATAACCTTGCCAATATATTTTCTTTACCTATTCTGACACTATTTTAATCTAGTTGTCATTATCGTCATAAATTCTCTTGCACGTTAACTAACAATCCAATCACTAACAATGCAGCTCTTGATTCCGAGCTCTGACTCCTTCATCTTGTAACTTATATAACTGCCTCATATCAAAGTTTTCTCTGCTATCTCAAACATTGATTCTCGGAAGGATTAGGTACAATTCTGACTTCACCCCTGAACTGGACTCCTTTTCAACGGTTCAGTTTTAAGTTCCCTTGAATAGACTTGTGAAAGGTGTCGTGGTGTTGGAACTGGCCATCTCCACTCCTCACAGGTCGGAGGTGTCACAACGTCGTTAATTCCCTTACAAACAGGGATAATGGATCAACATGGTTTACGATTTACGGCCATCCATTCCTATACTTAGTGACGTCTCTCCTCACCTCTTGGCAGGTTCTTTAGGAGGCTACACTGGGGTCTTCTTGGGCTGCTCCTTTATCACATTCATGGAGTTTCTGGTCTACTTCGGTCTGGTCGTCGCTGTGTGGGTGAACGACGTACGGACTTGGTTGCGTGGCGAGGTGTATCCTATCGACAAGGACCCGGCTGCTGCTGCTGTTGACTGAGTGTTGTGAATTGTTGTAGCTGCTGATTAACGCTAATTATTTGTATTCCCAGTTGGTGCGTTTGTTTATGTGTTGAAATTTTGCTTGTATAGTCACAGTTACGTAAGATCGACTCGCTAAATAAAAGAAATGAAATACGAAGGCCATTTTGTTAGGTTAAAAGGTTGTCTTAAGTAACATTTTAGCTTTAAATGTATACTTATTCTTTATGTACTACCTTTCACCGCTATCGGCTTCCATCTCCCGTTCAAGTGCATCATCTGTGGTGCCACAGTTGTTGTGGACTGGTCTTAGTGATCGTGTTGCATGTCAGTGTAAAAGTTGGACCAGAATGTAACAAAACGACAAATTTTCCCCAATATTCAAAATTACTAATGTATGTACGTACTTGTGTTATATATATTAGGATACTTTAAGCTTGGATTTCGCTGCTTTTCTAGATCCATAATGCTATTCTTTCTTTTATTAAGTGTATACATACATACACACGAGTACTGTTTCATCGTTATATATGTATTAAACTACTCTGGCTGTCCTACTCGGCTGTTCCCTCGTTTATTAGTGCATTTCAGTCGTCAGTGAGTGGTGTTGAACATTAACTTACACACCAGATCCTGCACACAACAGACGGTCGCAGCATTCCGGAAAAATCACACGACATAAACAACACTTGTGTGATACCATACCAACCATGGCTGATATGTGTTTACAGTGTTGTATGAATTGTTGTAAATGTAAAGAATGTGTTGCCGATGTTCGTACTTTTTTCGTTAAGTTGTGAGTTGTTGTTTTTATGTGTGATTATACTTATTTGTCTTATTAGGATGTGACTAATAAGTGATTTCCCAGAATTATTAGAAACGCTTTACATGTGTTTCCGTATGTCAGTGTCGAACAGACTATTTTTATCATAGCATAGCATAGCATAGCATAGCATAGAATAGCATAGCATAGCATAGCATAGCATAGCATAGCATAGCATAGCATAACCTAACCTGTGTTTTCATATTTCAGTATTTGGATCTTGATAGTTTGCATGCATCTGAAAATATTAATTCATATTTCTACGTAATGTTTGGTTTTGTATTAGAGATTCCTTATAAAATCTATAGTTTTTTTTTTTTATCTGCATAACTTTATTCTTCTAATAGATTAAAAATAATGTATGTACGTATTTTTAATTAATGGATAATTTCATCGTTTTGAAATCAATACTAAAATTGTGTGTCTAAATTTGCATTAGTAGTAGTGGTGGTGGCAGTAGTAGTAGTAGTTGTAGTGGTGGTGGCAGTATTAGAAGTAGTACTAATGAGATACGCTTCTATCAAAAATGTTATCAAGATTTTAACCAATTATGGACTGAATACGTTCATTACAACGGATTACTTGAAGCTCACTCGATGTTTTCCACATCACTAACCCTTAAAAAAGATTAGGTCCATCCTCACTGCCAAGGTTTTCCTGCAGGATGAAAAGTAACTACTCAAAGTTCATCTCTGTGTTTCCATTTCCTCAACACGTTCAATTGAGTGTGAGGTTCTGGTGAGGCTTGAAGCTCGTCCTGAGGGAGAGGCACCACCTTGTCTGGATGAAGGATGAAGTTTTGTCTCGTGGGCAATGTCTCCCAGAAAGCACGAATCTGAAAACAATAATGATAACGATAATAACTGATGATAATGATAATGAAAGCCAACAACTGTGAGGAGAATTATTAACCTAGACAATATAGTAAGCCAGATTCCATGGCATCATGGTATTAATAAGACATATAGTGAAACAATACACTTTTTATTCACTCGTACTGTAAAAAAAAAAACTCACTTCACTTGTGTGTTACTGAGATGCCGGTTATAGATGTCTTTACTATAGGGAAACCTTAAAGACAACACTAGTAAAAACAAATTAGGTAATGAAAAAGTAGTCCAAAAATAGAACCCCCTCATGCCTCACCTGTTTCCTAGTGTCGCCCTTCATGGCAGGTGTGGGTGTGAGGGCCAGGTGTTGCAAATCATCATGAGCAGCAGGCTGCCAGGTGAACCCAAGAGACTCATCAGGTGTAGGATCCCTAGATGAAAAGGTAGACACAGTTTGATGCACAATGGACTGTCCAAGCATGTGTATAAGAATGTGAATGAAAAGTAACAACTCACTCACCCCACGGCAGCAAAGTTGGCCCACGTTTTGGCCATAATGTCCCTCACCCTCAGGTCCTCGACCCTATCCAGTGACTTCCATATGGTGTTTTCACCAGTAAAAAGGTAAAACAAGTCGTCAGCATGACTAACCCCTGAAAGCAATGAAACAGGAATATTTAATTTATGGTATGGCCTTGGCAAATCAGTAATGTGATTGGACTTTATTGAATGGTTATATTTACCTCTTAACGGACCACTTTACATACACTTACCCTTGCGTTGAATAAAGTTATGCAGTAATTTGTATTGTAATACTTTGTCATCAAAGTCTGTTTAATTATACAATCCACTCTTTTGTTTGGCATTTCAACTGTATTCAGAAAGAAGAATTAAATTGAGTTCCTAGATAAGCCGCTATAGCTTCCCTTGTTGAAATGGTCTACTCACACTTTGCACCAATATCTGTTTTGTAAAACTGTCCATAGGATTTCTGGCCTCGGTGCTCTAAGGAGTAGAGGAAGGCCTTGTTTGGCGCGGCATTCCTGACGTAGAGGGATGACACAAGGTCATGGCCAAGGTTGAAGTGACGGTCACCAAAAAGCTGCAGTGATAGAACGATAAGGTTAAGTGTTTCATGAAAATAGTTAGATTTTACTTGAACTGTATATTGATAAACAGTCCAAGGCTAAACATTTAAGTAAATAATGATTACATAACCAGACATCCAGATATTTAATCCTTTGACTTTAAATAACTACTCTTTCTCTCCCCATAATTTGCCTTTTTGATTAACATAGCGCCATATGACCTCTGATGTCTGGCACTTGCTCCTTTTTGGATTAACTAACAAACAAACATCCAGATATTTCCAGCGGTAACACTTTCTAATCACATGAAGAGTACAACATAACACATCCATCACATTTTGACTCTGCTAACTCTGAGCCACCAAACTGAATATTGTCATTCGATAATGAAGTATACGTAGTCCTTACTTGGCATATCTTATCTGCATCTTCCTTTTCTGCCCTCACGCCTTCTAGGTAATAGTCAAATATCTTCCGTGATAATTGTACAGGCGTTTCATCACCCGCAGTAAGGTCTAGTGAGGCTGGTCCTATTTCATCGAAATTGTTTACAAGGTCACACATCATTCCCTCACTGCTGTACAGAGCTGTGTGTGAGAGTATAATATCATGGTGGGGTACACTAATATTAATCAATCAATCACTGGGGGGATACGCCAAGAGGCGTGTCGCCTCGTCACCCTTCGACGCCAGCTCTGGCGATCACCCCGTGCAAGTTCCCATGGAAACCATTTTCCCAAACTAATTAACTCCTAACAGGAAGCATCGACTTGCCCCAGTCACAAACTTTGTGGGCGCCCCCTTGGACTCCTCTTTCAGAAATAACCCGAGAAGCAGGATCACCTGGGCAGCGTGCCACATTGCCACATACCCATATAGCTGGAGTTGACGTTGGTGGACTGTGCTGGTAGTAGGCCTTGATTCAATCTCACGGAGTAGTCGCTGATTTGACACGAAGTCATTCCAACGATACCCCATGATACTGAGAAGGCATTTATTACCAAAGACATCAATTTGCCTCTTCAGATCGGTGTTCAGTGTCCATGTTTCACAGCCATACAGTAAAACAGGGATCACCCGCGATTTGAAGATTCAAATCTTTGTCCCTCTGCAAAGGTACCGACAACGCCAGAATTAAAAATAAGACAAGGGGATCCACCCACATTAATCAGGTTGCAGGGATCCCATAGGCTTTTCCTGCACCCGTCATTAGGTCCATCAGGCACCCCTGGTGACTTGGCATCAGAGAGGTCTACGTGGATGGACCCCCCAGTAATACGGGGTCGAGACCAAGGCAATCCCCGCGCCCAGAGTCTCGAATCCGGTATCTACTTTTTAAACTGGTAATAGCTTTTAAGGAAAGTTTTTATGAGGAAGGGTTGCAATCCCCAACCCAACCAGTCAGATCAGGGGCTGGACTGACTGCTAGCCGAGGGCAGGGACGCAGAGATCCTGAGAGAGAAACTCCCAATCCCATCCCATACAAGGGAATACAAGGGAACACAAACAACAACAGACCCTAGGATCCCTGCGAAGGCTGTTTGATATAACTACTTGAATTAGAGAAAGGATAGTACAGTGGAAGGCTCCTCCCCTCCCACCCATCCCTCCAGCCGAAGCTGGCAGGAAAATAAGTTATATCATGTAGTATAGAAAAACTACATGGAATTTTCGAGGCAAGTGTGAAATAGTAAAAAAAAAAAAGAAAATAGAGGAGGATACTATACTATGCTATACTATACTATAATAGACTACCACTAATGCTGGCACAGAATCGTATGCTCACATCAAATGTGAACTAGTGCAGTAGACACAGACCAGTAGGATTCATACTGCACCTGTTGTTCAGGTAGAGATTTGATTCTCGTTTACTTCGGATCAAGGAATCGCTCCGTATCCCGACAGCCCCCCACCAGTCTGAGTCACTCTACACCATGAATCCCTTAATTATCTTTAAAATTTGAAAATGTCTATAGTTATTCTGTAACGAACATTGTCAGCCGGGGATTACTTTCAAGATATTTGTCGAGACGATTTTTAAAAGTTTCTATTGTGCTCGAGTTGACGATGTTTGGAGGCAGTCCATTCCATATATTTAGGACTCAATTGAAGAAAAAGTACTTGGCTTCGTTAGTTATAAAGCGTTTGCCAATTATTTTGAAGCCATTGTTGCGGGTGATGCTTGAACGGTCGATAGTAAAGTAGTCGTCCGGCTTTAAATTTGTGAATCCTTTGAACATTTTGAATACTGTTAGAAGCTCTCCTCTTAGTCTGTGTTTAGTAAGAGAATATAAATTAAGTTCTTTTAGACGTTCGTCGTATGGTTTATTGCGCAGTCTTGGAATCATTTTGGTTATTCTGCGTTGAATTCCATCTAATTTATTAATGTCTTTACGGTAGTAAGGTGACCAGAACTGTACGCAGTACTCCAGGTGGGGCCGTACAAGTGAGTTATACAGGGTTAGTATGATTTTTCTGATTTGAATTCGAAAGCTCTTACAATAAAACTGACTAATTTACTAGCAGTTTTTACTACCTCGGTGCAATAAAGTTCAGGTTTAAGGTCAGTTGAGATTATTACACCAAGGTCTTTTTCTTAAACTACGTTTTTTAGTTGAATGTTATCCATTGTATAATTTATTTGGGGATATAATTTATCCCATAGTTGGGATTGGATGGACATTGACTCATCACGGTGAGTAAGAAAATTAAGAAAAAAGTGCTCGTCGAATAATTAAACTTTTTTCATATACTTTGAGGTTTCTTTGTTCTTCTTGAAGATTTTGTATCAATTGTATCCTAAGTGAAATAAAAATATGAAAAAAATAATTTTTCTATGAGTTATATCGAAAAGTGGACACTCACGCAAGGCAAAGAGTCCTCCCTCGTGCGTTGTGACACCTGACATGACGTTAGCCATCTTGTGCCGCCCCTCGGCCATCAACACCTCCGGTTCGGCAGACAAGTAGACCCCGTCCACACGTGGCCCTACCAGAACCGGATTGAAGTTGAAGGACTGGAATGGAAGGCAAGGTGAACCATTACAAGACGGCCTTCCTTGCCACCATCAGAGGCAAGCCAAGGATTTTAATATATAAAGAAAAGGACCGCATACCAAAGCTCAACACCAATGTCAAAAGAGTAACTAAACAAAAACTTGGATATCTTCCTCTTATCATTAATTTAAAAACTGGACTGCAAATGGTTCCTAAAACTTCACAAACGAAATCCAATGTAAGTGTTGAAAGACTTCTAATATGCAGAGTAGCAGCAGCAGTGTTGTGCTCACCACGTGGTCCGCCAAGGATAAAGTCAGGTTCTTGACATCAACATCTCGAAGGCAACGCAGCAGAGCCTGGCTGGCCTCGTGCCCCTCACCCTCCTGGGGCTCCGGACACCCGAACAGCCTGGCCGTATGGCGCGCCACGTCCCTGAAGGCGCCGCCCATGGCCCACGGACTGAACAATGTGCCTGACATCATGATGCCTCGTGCAAACAGGTCTGGTGACAGGTATTGAATAATCTATTTACGATGCTGAAATTTGTGCATATGACTTTACAGTGTCTCAGAGCCGTCAGTCATACATGCAAGATAATGTTAGAATGCGAAATCTATTTGATAATTTTATAAATCAATGTATAAGAAGATAACAGGCCCTATTGACTGAACAGACACGAGATTGGAGCCAATCATGAGAAAATAACAAGGATCTACACATTGCGCCAAAACGAGATGACGAAGTTAAATGCATTCCAGAAGAGTCAAAATGTTTCTTGACCTCGGGAGTGTGGAGCCATCAGGTGGAAGTGGACAGAGGCGCCACCTGCACTCTCCCCATAGAGCGTGACACGATCTGCATCACCTCCAAAGTGGTGAATGTTCCTCTGTACCCACTGGAGGGCGAGCGTCTGGTCCTTAAGCCCAAAGTTCCCCGGTATCACAGAATCCTCCGTCGACAGGAAGCCTATAGAGGTGAGGGAAGTATATAGATGTGAATATATTGAAGGAAGTTTTTTACAGATGAGATAATATATGATGATGTGACAACACAGAGAGAATGAAAGTGTAGACACAACTCACCCAGCACTCCAAGACGGTACTGAATTAAAACCAGGATCACATCTTCATTCATCATAACGTAACCTTTGAAATTTTCCATCCCTCCCGCGAAGAAGCCGCCCCCGTGGATAAACACCATGACGGGAAGCTTCTTGTTAGAGCGTGAAGGCTGCAAAGAAAAAGAATGTATATTCTTTATTTTGAAACTGGGAATTACCTACAAAACTAAGATACTATCTATAAAACGTCCTTAACTACAAACTTAATCATTCTGGTATAATTTAATAGAATAACCATTTAGAAAGGAATGTACAGCGAAACGAACACTATGACCAACGTGCGTACCATTGGGGAGAACACGTTGAGATAGAGGCAGTCCTCCTCCCCCTTGTAAATCAGCGTCCTATTAGTGAGGGCGACGAAGGGGATCTGTGGGCATATCGGTGGTTCCTTCGTCCCATCCCTCACCCCTTCCCAACCCTCGCCTGCCACGGGATCCTGAGGCAGAGAAGTCAATGTGGAGATGATTCGCTACATTGACGTTCATTCCGTCATTATTAGCATGTTTGGTGGACACTCACCATCAGAGGGGACTTCTCCACTACAATACATATGTTTCTACTGCTATACTCATGTTAATTCAACCTGGTATGTATTATGTGGTAAATATATAAATATAAAACACATAACCACCTTACAATACCCTCACCGTTCTCTTTTCACTTACCTTTAATCGCAGTTCTTGGAGAGGAGGCTTAGCGTAAGGAATGCCAAGAAAGGTGTAAAAGCCTCGTCCCTTGGTGGAGTATTCCTTGAAGCCTGAGATCTTGCCATCCTCCGTGCTCACCACTACCCGATCCTCACCCACTTGTAACGCCGTGATGCAGCTCGCCAATGCTACCAGCGTCACCACTGCTACCATCACACCGGTACTCACCACTCGCCTCATCTGAGAAGTGGAAAGGTATGTAGTTTGTTCACATAAAGCGTTTACATGTGTCGCCAAACTTCGTTTGTTTTCACGAACACGATTTTAAGGAGAAATGTCTTGGTCGGTGTTGCCACAATTTTCCTAATATATTTCAATCTTAATGCTTGTTTTTAGTTTTCTTTTATATTAAAAACGACATATATTATATACATATTTTAAATTATAAGCACTGAAATGATCTCAAACATCTTAATTTCTTCAGATTTATTCGAAATAGATATCATGGTTTCTCCGTATATTTCGCACCGTTTCCATCCTTGACTCCACCTAAGGTAGAGGCCAACATCTCGCTATGTAGTACAAATTCCCTTATATATTACAATCATTATGCTTGTTTGTGGATTTCTGTTATATTAAAAACCACATTAATAATGTAAATGTTATGTATTTCAACAACTGTCATGATCTCAAACATCTTACTTTCATCTTATTTATTCGAAATGTATATCCTGCTGATTCTGTATTGAAACTACAGCACCATCCACACTCGTCCTAAGCCCAGTGCCCACAACATATCCATCTATCGTCGTATTCAGATCACCTTACCAGTAGCAGCAAGATGTGTGTGTGTGTGTGTGTGTGTGTGTGTGTGTGTGTGTGTGTGTGTGTGTGTCTGAGTGTGTGTGTGTGTGTGTGTGTGGGTGTATGAGTGTGAGTGTGTGTGTGTGTGTGTGTGTGTGTATGAGTGTGTGTGTGTGTGTGTGTGTGTGTGTGTGTGTGTGTGTATGAGAGTGTGTGTGTGTGGTGTATGAGAGTGTGTGTGTGTGTGTGTGTGTGTATGAGAGTGTGTGTGTGTGTGTGTGTGTGTGAGCACTGGATGGCTAGACTTGTGCTGCCTGCTAGCGAGCAGGCCTTAGGACTAAGGAGTGAAGTGACGCGGGCCCGGCCTGGCGTCCTCGGGCCTTCGTATCTGGAGTGCGGGCTCGCTCCAATGAAATGTTTGTGTTCGGAACTGGATCTGTCTTCAGTGTCTAAATTTTCTTTGACTTACATATTTTTGTGCAATATACAAACATCTTATTTCTTACTTTAATTTGATGAAAATAATTGTAAACAATATGATATGCTTTTTACTTATTATTAGGAAAAAGGGAACAATTGTAAGTCGAAGCTACAACCACAAAATGCATTGAAACATCAACACCCACACAGGTTTGATTGTCACATCGTGTTATTTTCTACATTTCTCTAATATATTACAAGCTTTTTGCTTGTCTTTGGCGTTCTTCTATATTATAAACAATATATATAATATAAATCTTATGTAGACGATCAACTATAATGGTGTCAAACATCTTACTTTCCTCTGATTTATTTAAAATATATACCCAGACTCTTTCTCATGAAAACACACACATCCGCTTCGCTCCACCCATGTAGAGGGCCCACATTCGTTATTTTTAACACTTCCCTAATATATTTCAAGCTTTATGCTTGTTTTTGGTTAGCTTTTATATAAAAAACAACATATATATTATAAATCTTATTTATTTCTACAACTGTTATGGTCTTGAACGTCTTACTTTCGTCTTATTTAATCGAAATATTATCTCGCTCAGTGTCTACACAGATGAAGTTCTAAAGTTTGATAAGCTGTGATTGGTTACATGACAAGAGGCAAAACACTGGCAAACGCAGAAATTCGTATATTGAAAGTGTTTGCGGTATGTTGGTCAGAATTTGCCTAGTCATTGCATCTTGGCAAGTGGTCTTGACATTACATGTAAACGCCTATAGATTAACACTATAAACTTTTCTTCCCGTGCAACTTTTTTAACCATATCCCATTCCAATCCTGCGTCTAGTTCGTTTTTTTCATTATTTATAATGTATGTATGTACAATGGAAGGAAGGTTTCGCAACCAGACTTAATTCGAATCTGGTGAACTACTTGGGTGCCGCACCTCTTTACTTCTATCATCAACTCTCACATATATACTGTACGTAGTTTAAATTCACACCTTATTTACCCTCAAGTAACTCTACGTTCTCACACTTGTTACCGTGTCAGTGTAGAGTGGGTGTGGTATCTATCACGCTGGTTTTTCTTTTACTTCTTTTACTTATGGATCACAAGTTACGTAGTCCAGTATTTTCTCCGCTCACTTCCCTGTCCGTCAGCACTGCCCCTATAACTACGTTGAGCAATATCTAGTGGATCGCTCAGCTGATGGGGAGAGATGCCACTTGTTATTTTTCTCCTCATATCCTCCTCTGCCTTGGATGTGTTGTTTCTCTGCTGATCTTCACTAACTCATTTATAAGATATTCAACTTTTACCAATATGTGTGTGTGTGTGTGTGTGTGTGTGTGTGTGTGTGTGTGTGTGTGTGTGTGTGTGTGTGTGTGTGTGTGTGTGTGTGTGTGTGATCTACGTATGTTGATTAAATGATTATATACTTTCATCTCTCACTTCATGCTTCCTTATCTTCATTTCCCTTCTCGCCTGTCAGCATGATGTTCAGCCTCACTTAATTCCTTTGCATTATTCATACCACAACCACGCCGTGCCACAGGTTCTTATTCACCTTGTAATGGAAACGTGTGGACTATTCTTAGCCGTGACTTGTTTCTTACACTCTAGTGACATAAATTGTAGGGAAATTTTCTTCTAGTTTTAGGTACCTACTAATATTTTCTTTATTTCAAATTTAACTTTTCAATAATGTCATGCCTTCGGTTACATCTTTTCTTAATGCCACCATCATTAATTTGTTTAATTTAATTTCAAACTGATGAAAATAATTATGTAGTTCTTGGAATAGTCATTTTAAGGCTGGAGGATTAGTAACGAGATGGTCAACGGTCAATGCAAGGACACTCCTTAAACTATTGTCCTTCAGGTAACAATAGTCTGGGATGACTATCGTTACCTCATTACTACACACGTTATCCTTTCCATTGTTACATTCCTTATTATCATTAGCACCACTTGATCATTGCTTGAGAGTGTATAGTGCGTGTAACAGGTAAACAGTGAGGTTTGTTGTCACGGGGAATCTGAAGATGAGTTATTACACTGGGGTGTTTAACTATACTATTATTTAACTTATTATTATAGTGTGTTACACCTCTGGGCACGAGGCTATTACTTAACACCACCGCTACACACCACTTACCTTCAGTTAACTCCACGTGTTACCTAAGTTTCCAGGGTTATACTTCACAGAGACAATCAGAAGAGTTACGTTAGTTTATTAATTATATTACAGGGGAAACACACGACCTATCTGAAACAGTCTACCTAGTGAGGTTACGTAAGAATGCGTGAGATTACATAGAACGTGTCCCTGTACCACGTGATTGGCAACAGTCGGTACTGACCTGAAGGCTGTGATTGGAGATGAGGTTGAAGCCTTTCTCTGGTTCCGTCTTTGTGAAGCCTTCGGCCGCCACGTGGTAAGGGTAGGGTGGGGGGAGTCCCGCTGCTGGAGCTCGCCCGGATGCAGCCGCATGCGTCACCTGTGGGGAGAGAAGGGCTCCTTCCTTTCTCTCAGGCGATGGACGCAGCGTGACCAGCAAGGCTCCGTCCATTTTCGTGACGCCAGAGGCCAGAGTGGATTGCGCTGGCATGCCTCACTTGCTTTTCATAGCGTTTAGAACAGTGGTTCTTAACTTGGGTTCGATCGAACCCCAAGGGTTCGGCAGAGGTCAAGAATTCTAAGACTATTTTAAACAATACCTTTTTTGGGGGAAAAGGTAAAAACATTCATCCACAAACAGAAAAAACATATTCTTTCTTTAGTAACATTTATCACGATGCGTCAGATTCCATACTATTTGGATAAAAGCGATCCTTCAGAACAACAACACTCTCAACGTTTTGGTGTCACCCAATGGTACCATATCCTCTTATTGCTGAGAAAGCTCTTGAGATATTCACACCGTTTGTTACAACGTATCTTTGCCAGCAATCCTTCTCGAGGGTGATAGATATTAAACTAATAAAAGGAACAGACTTTGTTGTGAAAATTATATGAGAGTTGCTCTTGCAAGGCAAAGCCGCGCATTTCTGAACTTGTATCTGAGAAGCAACAGCAAAAGTTACATTGATTTGCAGTGAATATTCATTGAGTTATGTTTTTGTGTGAAATTCATGCTATGTTGGTTGATGCATGGTTCATTTTGTGCTGAATGGTTCGCACAGACTGTTGGTGCTGTCGTGTTCCGAGCCTCTTTGTGCAATGGCATTCTTGGAAAGAATACCCTCGACATAAACAACACTTGTGTGATACCATACCAACCACGGCTGGTATGTGTTTGCAGTGTTGTATGAATTGTTGTAAATGTAAAGAATGTGTTGTCGATGTTCGTACTTTTTTCGTTAAGTTGTGAGTTGTTGTTGTTGTTGTATGTGATGATACTTATTTGTCTTATTAGGATGTGACTAATAAGTGATTTCCCAGAATTATTAGAAACGTTTTACATGTGTTTCCGTATGTCAGTGTCGAACAGACTATTTTTATCATAGCATAGCATAGCATAGCATAACATAGCATAGCATAATCTAACCTGTGTTTTCATATTTCAGTATTTGGATCTTGATAGTTTGCATGCATCTGAAAATATTAATTCATATTTCTACGTATGTTTGGTTTTGTATTTGGAGATTCCTTATAAAATCTAGTTTTTTTTAATCTTCATAACTTTATTTTTCTAATAGACTAAAAACAATGTATCTATTTCTAATTAATGGACAATTTGATCGTTTTCAGATCAGTCTTAGAATTGTGTGTCTAAATTTCCATAAGTAGTAGTGGTACCAGTAGTAGTAGCTCTAGTGATAGTAGTACTAGTAGTAGTAGTAGTAGTAGTAGTAGTAGTAGTAGTAGTAGTAGTAGTAGAAGTAGTAGTAGTAGTAATGAGGTACGCTTCTATCAAAAATGTTATCAAGATTTTAACCAATTATGGACTGAATACGTTCATTACAACGGATTACTTGAAGCTCACTCGATGTTTTCCACATCACTAACCCTTAAAAAAGATTAGGTCCATCCTCACTGCCAAGGTTTTCCTGCAGGATGAAAAGTAACTACTCAAAGTTCATCTCTGTGTTTCCATTTCCTCAACACGTTCAATTGAGTGTGAGGTTCTGGTGAGGCTTGAAGCTCGTCCTGAGGGAGAGGCACCACCTTGTCTGGATGAAGGATGAAGTTTTGTCTCGTGGGCAATGTCTCCCAGAAAGCACGAATCTGAAAACAATAATGATAACGATAATAACTGATGATAATGATAATGAAAGCCAACAACTGTGAGGAGAATTATTAACCTAGACAATATAGTAAGCCAGATTCCATGGCATCATGGTATTAATAAGACATATAGTGAAACAATACACTTTTTATTCACTCGTACTGTAAAAAAAAAAACTCACTTCACTTGTGTGTTACTGAGATGCCGGTTATAGATGTCTTTACTATAGGGAAACCTTAAAGACAACACTAGTAAAAACAAATTAGGTAATGAAAAAGTAGTCCAAAAATAGAACCCCCTCATGCCTCACCTGTTTCCTAGTGTCGCCCTTCATGGCAGGTGTGGGTGTGAGGGCCAGGTGTTGCAAATCATCATGAGCAGCAGGCTGCCAGGTGAACCCAAGAGACTCATCAGGTGTAGGATCCCTAGATGAAAAGGTAGACACAGTTTGATGCACAATGGACTGTCCAAGCATGTGTATAAGAATGTGAATGAAAAGTAACAACTCACTCACCCCACGGCAGCAAAGTTGGCCCACGTTTTGGCCATAATGTCCCTCACCCTCAGGTCCTCGACCCTATCCAGTGACTTCCATATGGTGTTTTCACCAGTAAAAAGGTAAAACAAGTCGTCAGCATGACTAACCCCTGAAAGCAATGAAACAGGAATATTTAATTTATGGTATGGCCTTGGCAAATCAGTAATGTGATTGGACTTTATTGAATGGTTATATTTACCTCTTAACGGACCACTTTACATACACTTACCCTTGCGTTGAATAAAGTTATGCAGTAATTTGTATTGTAATACTTTGTCATCAAAGTCTGTTTAATTATACAATCCACTCTTTTGTTTGGCATTTCAACTGTATTCAGAAAGAAGAATTAAATTGAGTTCCTAGATAAGCCGCTATAGCTTCCCTTGTTGAAATGGTCTACTCACACTTTGCACCAATATCTGTTTTGTAAAACTGTCCATAGGATTTCTGGCCTCGGTGCTCTAAGGAGTAGAGGAAGGCCTTGTTTGGCGCGGCATTCCTGACGTAGAGGGATGACACAAGGTCATGGCCAAGGTTGAAGTGACGGTCACCAAAAAGCTGCAGTGATAGAACGATAAGGTTAAGTGTTTCATGAAAATAGTTAGATTTTACTTGAACTGTATATTGATAAACAGTCCAAGGCTAAACATTTAAGTAAATAATGATTACATAACCAGACATCCAGATATTTAATCCTTTGACTTTAAATAACTACTCTTTCTCTCCCCATAATTTGCCTTTTTGATTAACATAGCGCCATATGACCTCTGATGTCTGGCACTTGCTCCTTTTTGGATTAACTAACAAACAAACATCCAGATATTTCCAGCGGTAACACTTTCTAATCACATGAAGAGTACAACATAACACATCCATCACATTTTGACTCTGCTAACTCTGAGCCACCAAACTGAATATTGTCATTCGATAATGAAGTATACGTAGTCCTTACTTGGCATATCTTATCTGCATCTTCCTTTTCTGCCCTCACGCCTTCTAGGTAATAGTCAAATATCTTCCGTGATAATTGTACAGGCGTTTCATCACCCGCAGTAAGGTCTAGTGAGGCTGGTCCTATTTCATCGAAATTGTTTACAAGGTCACACATCATTCCCTCACTGCTGTACAGAGCTGTGTGTGAGAGTATAATATCATGGTGGGGTACACTAATATTAATCAATCAATCACTGGGGGGATACGCCAAGAGGCGTGTCGCCTCGTCACCCTTCGACGCCAGCTCTGGCGATCACCCCGTGCAAGTTCCCATGGAAACCATTTTCCCAAACTAATTAACTCCTAACAGGAAGCATCGACTTGCCCCAGTCACAAACTTTGTGGGCGCCCCCTTGGACTCCTCTTTCAGAAATAACCCGAGAAGCAGGATCACCTGGGCAGCGTGCCACATTGCCACATACCCATATAGCTGGAGTTGACGTTGGTGGACTGTGCTGGTAGTAGGCCTTGATTCAATCTCACGGAGTAGTCGCTGATTTGACACGAAGTCATTCCAACGATACCCCATGATACTGAGAAGGCATTTATTACCAAAGACATCAATTTGCCTCTTCAGATCGGTGTTCAGTGTCCATGTTTCACAGCCATACAGTAAAACAGGGATCACCCGCGATTTGAAGATTCAAATCTTTGTCCCTCTGCAAAGGTACCGACAACGCCAGAATTAAAAATAAGACAAGGGGATCCACCCACATTAATCAGGTTGCAGGGATCCCATAGGCTTTTCCTGCACCCGTCATTAGGTCCATCAGGCACCCCTGGTGACTTGGCATCAGAGAGGTCTACGTGGATGGACCCCCCAGTAATACGGGGTCGAGACCAAGGCAATCCCCGCGCCCAGAGTCTCGAATCCGGTATCTACTTTTTAAACTGGTAATAGCTTTTAAGGAAAGTTTTTATGAGGAAGGGTTGCAATCCCCAACCCAACCAGTCAGATCAGGGGCTGGACTGACTGCTAGCCGAGGGCAGGGACGCAGAGATCCTGAGAGAGAAACTCCCAATCCCATCCCATACAAGGGAATACAAGGGAACACAAACAACAACAGACCCTAGGATCCCTGCGAAGGCTGTTTGATATAACTACTTGAATTAGAGAAAGGATAGTACAGTGGAAGGCTCCTCCCCTCCCACCCATCCCTCCAGCCGAAGCTGGCAGGAAAATAAGTTATATCATGTAGTATAGAAAAACTACATGGAATTTTCGAGGCAAGTGTGAAATAGTAAAAAAAAAAAAGAAAATAGAGGAGGATACTATACTATGCTATACTATACTATAATAGACTACCACTAATGCTGGCACAGAATCGTATGCTCACATCAAATGTGAACTAGTGCAGTAGACACAGACCAGTAGGATTCATACTGCACCTGTTGTTCAGGTAGAGATTTGATTCTCGTTTACTTCGGATCAAGGAATCGCTCCGTATCCCGACAGCCCCCCACCAGTCTGAGTCACTCTACACCATGAATCCCTTAATTATCTTTAAAATTTGAAAATGTCTATAGTTATTCTGTAACGAACATTGTCAGCCGGGGATTACTTTCAAGATATTTGTCGAGACGATTTTTAAAAGTTTCTATTGTGCTCGAGTTGACGATGTTTGGAGGCAGTCCATTCCATATATTTAGGACTCAATTGAAGAAAAAGTACTTGGCTTCGTTAGTTATAAAGCGTTTGCCAATTATTTTGAAGCCATTGTTGCGGGTGATGCTTGAACGGTCGATAGTAAAGTAGTCGTCCGGCTTTAAATTTGTGAATCCTTTGAACATTTTGAATACTGTTAGAAGCTCTCCTCTTAGTCTGTGTTTAGTAAGAGAATATAAATTAAGTTCTTTTAGACGTTCGTCGTATGGTTTATTGCGCAGTCTTGGAATCATTTTGGTTATTCTGCGTTGAATTCCATCTAATTTATTAATGTCTTTACGGTAGTAAGGTGACCAGAACTGTACGCAGTACTCCAGGTGGGGCCGTACAAGTGAGTTATACAGGGTTAGTATGATTTTTCTGATTTGAATTCGAAAGCTCTTACAATAAAACTGACTAATTTACTAGCAGTTTTTACTACCTCGGTGCAATAAAGTTCAGGTTTAAGGTCAGTTGAGATTATTACACCAAGGTCTTTTTCTTAAACTACGTTTTTTAGTTGAATGTTATCCATTGTATAATTTATTTGGGGATATAATTTATCCCATAGTTGGGATTGGATGGACATTGACTCATCACGGTGAGTAAGAAAATTAAGAAAAAAGTGCTCGTCGAATAATTAAACTTTTTTCATATACTTTGAGGTTTCTTTGTTCTTCTTGAAGATTTTGTATCAATTGTATCCTAAGTGAAATAAAAATATGAAAAAAATAATTTTTCTATGAGTTATATCGAAAAGTGGACACTCACGCAAGGCAAAGAGTCCTCCCTCGTGCGTTGTGACACCTGACATGACGTTAGCCATCTTGTGCCGCCCCTCGGCCATCAACACCTCCGGTTCGGCAGACAAGTAGACCCCGTCCACACGTGGCCCTACCAGAACCGGATTGAAGTTGAAGGACTGGAATGGAAGGCAAGGTGAACCATTACAAGACGGCCTTCCTTGCCACCATCAGAGGCAAGCCAAGGATTTTAATATATAAAGAAAAGGACCGCATACCAAAGCTCAACACCAATGTCAAAAGAGTAACTAAACAAAAACTTGGATATCTTCCTCTTATCATTAATTTAAAAACTGGACTGCAAATGGTTCCTAAAACTTCACAAACGAAATCCAATGTAAGTGTTGAAAGACTTCTAATATGCAGAGTAGCAGCAGCAGTGTTGTGCTCACCACGTGGTCCGCCAAGGATAAAGTCAGGTTCTTGACATCAACATCTCGAAGGCAACGCAGCAGAGCCTGGCTGGCCTCGTGCCCCTCACCCTCCTGGGGCTCCGGACACCCGAACAGCCTGGCCGTATGGCGCGCCACGTCCCTGAAGGCGCCGCCCATGGCCCACGGACTGAACAATGTGCCTGACATCATGATGCCTCGTGCAAACAGGTCTGGTGACAGGTATTGAATAATCTATTTACGATGCTGAAATTTGTGCATATGACTTTACAGTGTCTCAGAGCCGTCAGTCATACATGCAAGATAATGTTAGAATGCGAAATCTATTTGATAATTTTATAAATCAATGTATAAGAAGATAACAGGCCCTATTGACTGAACAGACACGAGATTGGAGCCAATCATGAGAAAATAACAAGGATCTACACATTGCGCCAAAACGAGATGACGAAGTTAAATGCATTCCAGAAGAGTCAAAATGTTTCTTGACCTCGGGAGTGTGGAGCCATCAGGTGGAAGTGGACAGAGGCGCCACCTGCACTCTCCCCATAGAGCGTGACACGATCTGCATCACCTCCAAAGTGGTGAATGTTCCTCTGTACCCACTGGAGGGCGAGCGTCTGGTCCTTAAGCCCAAAGTTCCCCGGTATCACAGAATCCTCCGTCGACAGGAAGCCTATAGAGGTGAGGGAAGTATATAGATGTGAATATATTGAAGGAAGTTTTTTACAGATGAGATAATATATGATGATGTGACAACACAGAGAGAATGAAAGTGTAGACACAACTCACCCAGCACTCCAAGACGGTACTGAATTAAAACCAGGATCACATCTTCATTCATCATAACGTAACCTTTGAAATTTTCCATCCCTCCCGCGAAGAAGCCGCCCCCGTGGATAAACACCATGACGGGAAGCTTCTTGTTAGAGCGTGAAGGCTGCAAAGAAAAAGAATGTATATTCTTTATTTTGAAACTGGGAATTACCTACAAAACTAAGATACTATCTATAAAACGTCCTTAACTACAAACTTAATCATTCTGGTATAATTTAATAGAATAACCATTTAGAAAGGAATGTACAGCGAAACGAACACTATGACCAACGTGCGTACCATTGGGGAGAACACGTTGAGATAGAGGCAGTCCTCCTCCCCCTTGTAAATCAGCGTCCTATTAGTGAGGGCGACGAAGGGGATCTGTGGGCATATCGGTGGTTCCTTCGTCCCATCCCTCACCCCTTCCCAACCCTCGCCTGCCACGGGATCCTGAGGCAGAGAAGTCAATGTGGAGATGATTCGCTACATTGACGTTCATTCCGTCATTATTAGCATGTTTGGTGGACACTCACCATCAGAGGGGACTTCTCCACTACAATACATATGTTTCTACTGCTATACTCATGTTAATTCAACCTGGTATGTATTATGTGGTAAATATATAAATATAAAACACATAACCACCTTACAATACCCTCACCGTTCTCTTTTCACTTACCTTTAATCGCAGTTCTTGGAGAGGAGGCTTAGCGTAAGGAATGCCAAGAAAGGTGTAAAAGCCTCGTCCCTTGGTGGAGTATTCCTTGAAGCCTGAGATCTTGCCATCCTCCGTGCTCACCACTACCCGATCCTCACCCACTTGTAACGCCGTGATGCAGCTCGCCAATGCTACCAGCGTCACCACTGCTACCATCACACCGGTACTCACCACTCGCCTCATCTGAGAAGTGGAAAGGTATGTAGTTTGTTCACATAAAGCGTTTACATGTGTCGCCAAACTTCGTTTGTTTTCACGAACACGATTTTAAGGAGAAATGTCTTGGTCGGTGTTGCCACAATTTTCCTAATATATTTCAATCTTAATGCTTGTTTTTAGTTTTCTTTTATATTAAAAACGACATATATTATATACATATTTTAAATTATAAGCACTGAAATGATCTCAAACATCTTAATTTCTTCAGATTTATTCGAAATAGATATCATGGTTTCTCCGTATATTTCGCACCGTTTCCATCCTTGACTCCACCTAAGGTAGAGGCCAACATCTCGCTATGTAGTACAAATTCCCTTATATATTACAATCATTATGCTTGTTTGTGGATTTCTGTTATATTAAAAACCACATTAATAATGTAAATGTTATGTATTTCAACAACTGTCATGATCTCAAACATCTTACTTTCATCTTATTTATTCGAAATGTATATCCTGCTGATTCTGTATTGAAACTACAGCACCATCCACACTCGTCCTAAGCCCAGTGCCCACAACATATCCATCTATCGTCGTATTCAGATCACCTTACCAGTAGCAGCAAGATGTGTGTGTGTGTGTGTGTGTGTGTGTGTGTGTGTGTGTGTGTGTGTGTGTGTCTGAGTGTGTGTGTGTGTGTGTGTGTGGGTGTATGAGTGTGAGTGTGTGTGTGTGTGTGTGTGTGTGTATGAGTGTGTGTGTGTGTGTGTGTGTGTGTGTGTGTGTGTGTGTATGAGAGTGTGTGTGTGTGGTGTATGAGAGTGTGTGTGTGTGTGTGTGTGTGTGTATGAGAGTGTGTGTGTGTGTGTGTGTGTGTGAGCACTGGATGGCTAGACTTGTGCTGCCTGCTAGCGAGCAGGCCTTAGGACTAAGGAGTGAAGTGACGCGGGCCCGGCCTGGCGTCCTCGGGCCTTCGTATCTGGAGTGCGGGCTCGCTCCAATGAAATGTTTGTGTTCGGAACTGGATCTGTCTTCAGTGTCTAAATTTTCTTTGACTTACATATTTTTGTGCAATATACAAACATCTTATTTCTTACTTTAATTTGATGAAAATAATTGTAAACAATATGATATGCTTTTTACTTATTATTAGGAAAAAGGGAACAATTGTAAGTCGAAGCTACAACCACAAAATGCATTGAAACATCAACACCCACACAGGTTTGATTGTCACATCGTGTTATTTTCTACATTTCTCTAATATATTACAAGCTTTTTGCTTGTCTTTGGCGTTCTTCTATATTATAAACAATATATATAATATAAATCTTATGTAGACGATCAACTATAATGGTGTCAAACATCTTACTTTCCTCTGATTTATTTAAAATATATACCCAGACTCTTTCTCATGAAAACACACACATCCGCTTCGCTCCACCCATGTAGAGGGCCCACATTCGTTATTTTTAACACTTCCCTAATATATTTCAAGCTTTATGCTTGTTTTTGGTTAGCTTTTATATAAAAAACAACATATATATTATAAATCTTATTTATTTCTACAACTGTTATGGTCTTGAACGTCTTACTTTCGTCTTATTTAATCGAAATATTATCTCGCTCAGTGTCTACACAGATGAAGTTCTAAAGTTTGATAAGCTGTGATTGGTTACATGACAAGAGGCAAAACACTGGCAAACGCAGAAATTCGTATATTGAAAGTGTTTGCGGTATGTTGGTCAGAATTTGCCTAGTCATTGCATCTTGGCAAGTGGTCTTGACATTACATGTAAACGCCTATAGATTAACACTATAAACTTTTCTTCCCGTGCAACTTTTTTAACCATATCCCATTCCAATCCTGCGTCTAGTTCGTTTTTTTCATTATTTATAATGTATGTATGTACAATGGAAGGAAGGTTTCGCAACCAGACTTAATTCGAATCTGGTGAACTACTTGGGTGCCGCACCTCTTTACTTCTATCATCAACTCTCACATATATACTGTACGTAGTTTAAATTCACACCTTATTTACCCTCAAGTAACTCTACGTTCTCACACTTGTTACCGTGTCAGTGTAGAGTGGGTGTGGTATCTATCACGCTGGTTTTTCTTTTACTTCTTTTACTTATGGATCACAAGTTACGTAGTCCAGTATTTTCTCCGCTCACTTCCCTGTCCGTCAGCACTGCCCCTATAACTACGTTGAGCAATATCTAGTGGATCGCTCAGCTGATGGGGAGAGATGCCACTTGTTATTTTTCTCCTCATATCCTCCTCTGCCTTGGATGTGTTGTTTCTCTGCTGATCTTCACTAACTCATTTATAAGATATTCAACTTTTACCAATATGTGTGTGTGTGTGTGTGTGTGTGTGTGTGTGTGTGTGTGTGTGTGTGTGTGTGTGTGTGTGTGTGTGTGTGTGTGTGTGTGATCTACGTATGTTGATTAAATGATTATATACTTTCATCTCTCACTTCATGCTTCCTTATCTTCATTTCCCTTCTCGCCTGTCAGCATGATGTTCAGCCTCACTTAATTCCTTTGCATTATTCATACCACAACCACGCCGTGCCACAGGTTCTTATTCACCTTGTAATGGAAACGTGTGGACTATTCTTAGCCGTGACTTGTTTCTTACACTCTAGTGACATAAATTGTAGGGAAATTTTCTTCTAGTTTTAGGTACCTACTAATATTTTCTTTATTTCAAATTTAACTTTTCAATAATGTCATGCCTTCGGTTACATCTTTTCTTAATGCCACCATCATTAATTTGTTTAATTTAATTTCAAACTGATGAAAATAATTATGTAGTTCTTGGAATAGTCATTTTAAGGCTGGAGGATTAGTAACGAGATGGTCAACGGTCAATGCAAGGACACTCCTTAAACTATTGTCCTTCAGGTAACAATAGTCTGGGATGACTATCGTTACCTCATTACTACACACGTTATCCTTTCCATTGTTACATTCCTTATTATCATTAGCACCACTTGATCATTGCTTGAGAGTGTATAGTGCGTGTAACAGGTAAACAGTGAGGTTTGTTGTCACGGGGAATCTGAAGATGAGTTATTACACTGGGGTGTTTAACTATACTATTATTTAACTTATTATTATAATGTGTTACACCTCTGGGCACGAGGCTATTACTTAACACCACCGCTACACACCACTTACCTTCAGTTAACTCCACGTGTTACCTAAGTTTCCAGGGTTATACTTCACAGAGACAATCAGAAGAGTTACGTTAGTTTATTAATTATATTACAGGGGAAACACACGACCTATCTGAAACAGTCTACCTAGTGAGGTTACGTAAGAATGCGTGAGATTACATAGAACGTGTCCCTGTACCACGTGATTGGCAACAGTCGGTACTGACCTGAAGGCTGTGATTGGAGATGAGGTTGAAGCCTTTCTCTGGTTCCGTCTTTGTGAAGCCTTCGGCCGCCACGTGGTAAGGGTAGGGTGGGGGGAGTCCCGCTGCTGGAGCTCGCCCGGATGCAGCCGCATGCGTCACCTGTGGGGAGAGAAGGGCTCCTTCCTTTCTCTCAGGCGATGGACGCAGCGTGACCAGCAAGGCTCCGTCCATTTTCGTGACGCCAGAGGCCAGAGTGGATTGCGCTGGCATGCCTCACTTGCTTTTCATAGCGTTTAGAACAGTGGTTCTTAACTTGGGTTCGATCGAACCCCAAGGGTTCGGCAGAGGTCAAGAATTCTAAGACTATTTTAAACAATACCTTTTTTGGGGGAAAAGGTAAAAACATTCATCCACAAACAGAAAAAACATATTCTTTCTTTAGTAACATTTATCACGATGCGTCAGATTCCATACTATTTGGATAAAAGCGATCCTTCAGAACAACAACACTCTCAACGTTTTGGTGTCACCCAATGGTACCATATCCTCTTATTGCTGAGAAAGCTCTTGAGATATTCACACCGTTTGTTACAACGTATCTTTGCCAGCAATCCTTCTCGAGGGTGATAGATATTAAACTAATAAAAGGAACAGACTTTGTTGTGAAAATTATATGAGAGTTGCTCTTGCAAGGCAAAGCCGCGCATTTCTGAACTTGTATCTGAGAAGCAACAGCAAAAGTTACATTGATTTGCAGTGAATATTCATTGAGTTATGTTTTTGTGTGAAATTCATGCTATGTTGGTTGATGCATGGTTCATTTTGTGCTGAATGGTTCGCACAGACTGTTGGTGCTGTCGTGTTCCGAGCCTCTTTGTGCAATGGCATTCTTGGAAAGAATACCCTCGACATAAACAACACTTGTGTGATACCATACCAACCACGGCTGGTATGTGTTTGCAGTGTTGTATGAATTGTTGTAAATGTAAAGAATGTGTTGTCGATGTTCGTACTTTTTTCGTTAAGTTGTGAGTTGTTGTTGTTGTTGTATGTGATGATACTTATTTGTCTTATTAGGATGTGACTAATAAGTGATTTCCCAGAATTATTAGAAACGTTTTACATGTGTTTCCGTATGTCAGTGTCGAACAGACTATTTTTATCATAGCATAGCATAGCATAGCATAACATAGCATAGCATAATCTAACCTGTGTTTTCATATTTCAGTATTTGGATCTTGATAGTTTGCATGCATCTGAAAATATTAATTCATATTTCTACGTATGTTTGGTTTTGTATTTGGAGATTCCTTATAAAATCTAGTTTTTTTTAATCTTCATAACTTTATTTTTCTAATAGACTAAAAACAATGTATCTATTTCTAATTAATGGACAATTTGATCGTTTTCAGATCAGTCTTAGAATTGTGTGTCTAAATTTCCATAAGTAGTAGTGGTACCAGTAGTAGTAGCTCTAGTGATAGTAGTACTAGTAGTAGTAGTAGTAGTAGTAGTAGTAGTAGTAGTAGTAGTAGTAGTAGAAGTAGTAGTAGTAGTAATGAGGTACGCTTCTATCAAAAATGTTATCAAGATTTTAACCAATTATGGACTGAATACGTTCATTACAACGGATTACTTGAAGCTCACTCGATGTTTTCCACATCACTAACCCTTAAAAAAGATTAGGTCCATCCTCACTGCCAAGGTTTTCCTGCAGGATGAAAAGTAACTACTCAAAGTTCATCTCTGTGTTTCCATTTCCTCAACACGTTCAATTGAGTGTGAGGTTCTGGTGAGGCTTGAAGCTCGTCCTGAGGGAGAGGCACCACCTTGTCTGGATGAAGGATGAAGTTTTGTCTCGTGGGCAATGTCTCCCAGAAAGCACGAATCTGAAAACAATAATGATAACGATAATAACTGATGATAATGATAATGAAAGCCAACAACTGTGAGGAGAATTATTAACCTAGACAATATAGTAAGCCAGATTCCATGGCATCATGGTATTAATAAGACATATAGTGAAACAATACACTTTTTATTCACTCGTACTGTAAAAAAAAAAACTCACTTCACTTGTGTGTTACTGAGATGCCGGTTATAGATGTCTTTACTATAGGGAAACCTTAAAGACAACACTAGTAAAAACAAATTAGGTAATGAAAAAGTAGTCCAAAAATAGAACCCCCTCATGCCTCACCTGTTTCCTAGTGTCGCCCTTCATGGCAGGTGTGGGTGTGAGGGCCAGGTGTTGCAAATCATCATGAGCAGCAGGCTGCCAGGTGAACCCAAGAGACTCATCAGGTGTAGGATCCCTAGATGAAAAGGTAGACACAGTTTGATGCATAATGGACTGTCCAAGCATGTGTATAAGAATGTGAATGAACAAGTAACAACTCACTCACCCCACGGCAGCAAAGTTGGCCCACGTTTTGGCCATAATGTCCCTCACCCTCAGGTCCTCGACCCTATCCAGTGACTTCCATATGGTGTTTTCACCAGTAAAAAGGTAAAACAAGTCGTCAGCATGACTAACCCCTGAAAGCAATGAAACAGGAATATTTAATTTATGGTATGGCCTTGGCAAATCAGTAATGTGATTGGACTTTATTGAATGGTTATATTTACCTCTTAACGGACCACTTTACATACACTTACCCTTGCGTTGAATAAAGTTATGCAGTAATTTGTATTGTAATACTTTGTCATCAGAGTCTGTTTAATTATACGATCCACTCTTTTGTTTGGCATTTCAACTGTATTCGGAAAGAAGAATTAAATTGAGTTCCTAGATAAGCCGCTATAGCTTCCCTTGTTGAAATGGTCTACTCACACTTTGCACCAACATCTGTTTTGTAAAACTGTCCAAAGGATTTCTGGCCTCGGTGCTCTAAGGAGTAGAGGAAGGCCTTGTTTGGCGCGGCATTCCTGGCGTAGAGGGATGACACAAGGTCATGGCCAAGGTTGAAGTGACGGTCACCAAAAAGCTGCAGTGATAGAACGATAAGGTCAAGTGTTTCATGAAAATAGTTAGATTTTACTTGAACTGTACATTGATAAACAGTCCAAGGCTAAACATTTAAGTAAATAATGATTACATAACCAGACATCCAGATATTTAATCCTTTGACTTTAAATAACTGCTCTTTCTCTCCCCATAATTTGCCTTTTAGATTAACATAGCGCCATATGACCTCTGATGTCTGGCGCTTGCTCCTTTTTGCATTAACTAACAAACAAACATCCAGATATTTCCAGAAGTAACACTTTCTAATCACGTGAAGAGTACAACATAATACATCCATCACATTTTGACTCTGCTAACTCTGAGCCACCAAACTGAATATTGTCATTAGATAATGGAGTATACGTAGTCCTTACTTGGCATATCTTATCTGCATCTTCCTTTTCCGCCCTCACGCCTCCTAGGTAGTAGTCAAATATCCTCCGTGATAATTGTACAGGCGTTTCATCACCCGCAGTAAGATCTAGTGAGGCTGGTCCTATTTCATCGAAGTTGTTTACAAGGTCACACATCATTCCCTCACTGCTGTACAGAGCTGTGTGTGAGAGCATAATATCATGGTGGGGTACACTGATATACTGTTAAGAAAATTAAGAAAAAAGACTTAGTCGAACAATTAAACTTTTTTTTCATATACTTTGAGGTTTCTTTGTTCTTCTTGAAGATTTTGTATTAGTTGTATCCTAAGTGAAATAAGAATATGAAAAAAATCTTTCTATGAGTTATATCGAAAAGTGGACACTCACGCAAGGCAAAGAGTCCTCCCTCGTGCGTTGTGACACCTGACATGACGTTAGCCATCTTGTGCCGCCCCTCGGCCATCAACACCTCCGGTTCGGCAGGCAGGTAGTCCCCGTCCACACGTGGCCCCATCAGAACCGGATTGAAGTTGAAGGACTGGAATGGAAGGCAAGGTGAACCATTACAAGACGGCCTTCCTTGCCACCATCAGAGGCAAGCCAAGGACTTCAATATATAAAGAAAAAGATCGCATACCAAAGTTCAACACTGTCAAAAGAGTAATTAAACAAAAACTTGGATATCTTCCTCTTATCATTAATTTTAAAATTGGACAACAAATGGTTCCTAAAACTTCACGAACGAAATCCAATGTAAGTGTTGAAAGACTTCTAATATGCAGAGTAGCGGCAGCAGTGTTGTGCTCACCACGTGGTCCGCCAAGGATAAAGTCAGGTTCTTGACATCAACGTCTCGAAGGCAACGCAGCAGAGCCTGGCTGGCCTCGTGCCCCTTACCCTCCTGGGGTTCCGGACACCCGAACAGCCTGGCCGTATGGCGTGCCACGTCCCTGAAGGCGCCGCCCATGGCCCACGGACTGAACAATGTGCCTGACATCATGATGCCTCGTGCAAACAGGTCTGGTGACAGGTATTGAATAATCTATTTACGATGCTGAAATTTGTGCATATGACTTTACAGTGTCTCAGAGCCGTCAGTCATACATGCAAGATAATGTTAGAATGCGAAATCTATTTGATAATTTTATAAATCAATTTATAAGAAGATAACAGGCCCTATTGACTGAACAGACACGAGATTGGAGCCAATCATGAGAAAATAACAAGGATCTACACATTGCGCCAAAACGAGATGACGAAGTTAAATGCATTCAAGAAGAGTCAAAATATTTCTTGACCTTGGGAGTGTGGAGCCATCAGGTGGAAGTGGACAGAGGCGCCACCTGCACTCTCCCCATAGAGCGTGACACGATCTGCATCACCTCCGAAGTGGTGAATGTTCCTTTGTACCCACTGGAGGGCGAGCGTCTGGTCCTTAAGCCCAAAGTTCCCCGGTATCACAGAATCCTCCGTCGACAGGAAGCCTATAGAGGTGAGGGAAGTATATAGATGTGAATATATTGAAGGAAGTTTTTTAAAGATGAGATAATATATGATGATGTGACAACACAGAGAGAATGAAAGTGTAGACACAACTCACCCAGCACTCCAAGACGGTACTGAATTAAAACCAGGATCACATCTTCATTCATCATAACGTAACCATTGTAAATGTCCATTCCTCCCGCGAAGAAGCCGCCCCCGTGGATAAACACCATGACGGGAAGCTTTTTGTTGGAGTGTGAAGGCTGCAAAGAAAAAAAATGTTATATTCCTTATTTTTAAACTGGGGATTACCTACAAAATTAAGGGGTTACATACAAAACTAAGGTACTATCTATAAAACGTCCTTAACTACAAACTTAATCACTCTGGTATAATTTAATAGAATAACCATTTAGAAAGGAATGTACAGCGAAACGAACACTATGACCAACGTACGTACCATTGGGGAGAACACGTTGAGGTAGAGGCAGTCCTCCTCCCCCTCATAAATCGTCATCTTCATAGTGAGTTCGATGAAGGGGATCTGTGGGCATATCGGTGGTTCCTTCGTCCCATCCCTCATCCCTTCCCACCCCTCGCCTGCCACGGGGTCCTGAGGCAGAGAGGTCGATGTGGAGATGATTCGCTACATTTACGTTCATTCCGTCATTATTAGCATGTTTGGTGGACACTGTTCACTACTGTCGTGACCATAGTATGTGGAAGGTGGAAATAACATGAGGTGAAAGTAGAACAGGAGGTAAACGACAGATGTTTTCGGTCAGATGTTCCAGGTGTCACGGGCAGAAGGTCAAAATAAGAGATTATATGCGATTAAGGAGCCCTGTCGCTCCATTTTACGAGACCATTGGTCCGGCCTAGGTGATAAAACTCGCCGGCTTCTATTGTTAAGTATGTATCATATCATATATATTATTGTTATCATTAGTTTTAAGTTAGTTCATGGTTTCTAGCTGAGAGAGAGAGAGAGAGAGAGAGAGAGAGAGAGAGAGAGAGAGAGAGAGAGAGAGAGAGAGAGAGAGAGAGAGAGAGAGAGAGAGAGAGAGAGAGAGAGAGAGAGAGAGAGAAAGAGAGAGAGAGAGAGAGAGAGAGTGTGTGTGTGTGTGTGTGTGTGGGTAAGGGAACTAACTTCCCATGAGTCCAGCCAGGCGTCAGGTCAAGGTCCTACGTGCCGCTTCCAATCAAAAAACTCCGTGAGCGTGACGTCATTCCCAGGTCATTCCGGCCAATCACAGTTGCGTATTCTGACCGCGCGACCTGGGCTCCACCCCTCAGCACCTCTCAGACTCCCGCATTCACTCTCCTCTCATCATTCCATTCTAAGCCCGGCAACCACTCTGACAAGTCGCTCATCACTTCTCAGCTCGCTACCACCTCGACAAGTCGACTCATCTCTCTCAAGGCAGGCTAAGGTCATAGTCACTGTTCTATATCTATATCAAGTCGTGGTGTCAATATATCATCTATTTAGCCGTCTGTGTTTCAACCGAGACCTTCAAAGCATCACCCCAACTCTAAAACACGTGGTAAACCATCAAATCCAAGACACGTGGTGATCTGGTAGTTCTGGTGGTATCAACAAATTATTCTAATACAAGTATATGGCCTAGAAAAATAAGTCTGGAAATTCCGAGAGACGGTAAACAAGATGTACAGAGGCCTCCCCAAATATTGTCCGTGTATGGGAGAATTGGTAACTGTTATTTTTTGAGGAATATATAGAAGCTGCAGTAACTTTAAGATTCACTTCACTCAGCTCCTTCACTTGGGAAGAGACAGAGCTCTTAGCTCTCTCTAAACATCGATACTCAGCTGACTGGCTTGGTGAGTAAAAGCTGTTTCTCTCTAATGCAATCATAAAGCAGCTTGTTAGGATGTTAATTTAAGAATATTTTATGTAAAATAGGCGGCTCCAACATCTTTCCGTAAACCTAAATTGCCAACTGGAGATCCCCTAATTTTCACTCGGAGGGTGAACGAGCCTCAAAAATACGCACATTTCTATGGTGTTATACTTCCATTCAACACACTGTCATACCTTGCTATGTTCTTTATCATATTGGTTGGTGATTTCTTAACACATTTTAACTAGATTTCATCCTTACATTGATGCATTTTTTTTTTTTTAATATTGAATTAATTCGTGTTTTGCTTAAAGTCCAATTACAGTAATATACCAGCATATGTGGAAAAAGAAAGCTGGTTGCCTTCTTTGTAGGTTACTATACGATACAATAAATATTGCAGCAGTTACAAATGCTTATATTTTACAATATCAGATAAATAATGCATTTCGTGTTGAGGCCACCCCGCTGCCAGACGAAAGACTATGGTGGTGCTGTAAACTGTAGACATTGATGTAAACATTGCTCATATCCATTGTCGATGTCTTATGGGCCGCATAGATGTTAATAGAGGCTAATCTTAGTCTATTCCTACGAAAATAACCTTTGTTTACGTTGCCGAAATGTTATCGTACTTGTCCTTGGACGAAGCGTGTTCACACTTTCGTTAAATCCTGTGAGAAATTAGGGGATTTCGAGTGGAAATAAAATTGTAGAAAATTTAAGCAGTGTTCCTTAACCCCGTGACCAGTATATCTTAATTAACGGAATACGATAAACGTTGCAATAACGGCGACGAAACTACAATACATATGTTTCTACTGCTATACTCATATTAATTTAACCTGGTATGTATTATGTGGTAAATATATAAATATAAAACACATAACCACCTTACAATACCCTCACCGTTCTCTTTTCACTTACCTTTAATCGCAGTTCTTGGAGAGGAGGCTTAGCGTAAGGAATACCAAGAAAGGTATAAAATCCTCGTCCCTTGGTGGAGTATTCCTTGAAGCCTGAGATCTTGCCATCCTCCGTGCTCACCACTACCCGATCCTCACCCAC
>JAXIVD010000114.1:170277-276183 GCA_036785275.1 Cancer borealis | reverse complement strand
GTATTCCTCCCAATAAAGCCTAGCTAGCAACCCCGCGCATCCCTGCCCGCGGGATAGTCAGACGAGCCGGGCATACTGCTGTATACACACAGGCGTAGACCCCTGTCTCCCTACCACCTGTTAACTTCAGTTCTCCGAAATATACTGGTCTCCACCAACATGGATTTCCTTAAAGAAACTTCGGCACACCACATGGACGACGGCAAGAAGGACAGAGGGACACTTGGGCATCAGTGCAGTGAGTGCTATTTCGGCTACTTCCCCCATTAGTCCCCTCACGTAATTAGGTAGGATTAGCTAGGTATTTTCATGTGTGTGTATAATCATTTATAGTTCGTGTAGTGTAATTTGTTGTGTGTGGTAACATCAGTGTTTGTAGAAACATCACACGAATACAGCAAGTTGTGTTTCTCATTCGTCACGAAGTAAAGTCTGTTTATTTATTTATTTTACTTTTTTCTTTTTCTTTCATGGGCCCAGGGGAAGGACCTAATAGTGGTGGTAGTAGTGGTATAGGTAGAACTAGTGGTGTAGGTAGTGGTGGCAAGTGGTACAGTGGAGGTTGGTACAGGTGAATTGGTACAGTGGAGACAGCAGTGTAAGATTCACCTTTGGTACACTTGATTGCATCACTAACGTGTCTCCAGATGACTCAGAGCTGTCTGTGTCTTCAGAAATTCTTCTATGCTTCAATCTGCAATGGTAAAACCTTGTGAATAATAATTTCATCACGTCTAAATCAACATCCCATCAAAGGTGCAAGTTCAATGACTCACTGACAAGGGGCTTATGCTAGGGGAAACATATCTTTACTTAACTAATGATGCCACTCCTAGCAGTTTCTGCTTGTGTATCCTTGTGGCAAACTCTCTTCTTATATTATGCAATTCTAGACGATATAGATAACTCACAGCTTGAGTGTAGACTGTTAAACTGTTCAAGGATGAGGGGATTGCGTTGAAAAAAGTCCTTGCCTGCAGGTACACGGCTCACTGCTCAGCCTCTCACAGTAAACATTCAAACTTGAAAGTAAGCAAACGATTGAGGTGGTACAAATATTGATCTTGATCTTTGGCTGCGTGTTGCAACTGTTGCCTGATCTTGGCTGTGAAACGGTACTTTCACGTCACAATATTTAACTGACGTCACAGCTTTACCCAATGAGACGCTCTATTACCATTCCACCATCAGTTCACATTCTACCTCCCCACAGTCAACACGTCAGCTGCTTCGCTTCTCCCTGGTTGAAGTTTACCTGGGAAGCTTTCTCCTATACAGTCCTAAGTTGACTGTGGGTGAAAGATATCTGGATCTACGGATGCATTTACTGCCAGATGTATTATTTACTATGCAGTTTGGAGCTGTGGGTTGGTTCCTACCGCCCAAATAGGAGACAACATATGGTGTTTATCTGACCCTCTCTGTCTCTCTGGTTGCGCAGTTTAACGTCGCCACCCAGGCGTGAGGCGTCCCTCTTCTTCGTCCTCGAGTAGCAAGAAGCGTGGGAGCTTGGAGAAGGACGACTTAGATAAGTCTGCTAAGAGTAGTCGGTCATTGGTAGATATTTCCACACTCCCTCCTCAAACCTTGCGCTTCACCGCCTTCACGTATCAGGCCCTCACGTCAGCTGAGCGCTCTCCCGTGCCTGGAGAGGGTGTTAGTAATTTAGTATATATCTGTGTCCATTACTGCTGCACTAATACGGTGACACTGTTGCACCATTACGATGTCACTCTGCAACATCTTTACGGTGGAACTCCCAACACAGTGCTGGGGCTCATTAACCTCCTTCCCACCACCACGCCTCGTCAGTGCCATTACGGAGGCACTTGGGTACAGTGCCACTTTGAGGAGTGCCATGCTATCATCCAGACCATCTTTGCTGTCACCTAGCCTGTCACTGAGATGTGTTCTACAATCCTGCACAATGACTAAAACTTGAACGTTATACAAATAACAAATATAAACATGAAAATAATGGTAAATTTACAGTGTTACACCCGCCGAGCCCGACATTGTTCTTGTGTTGCTTGGTTCAGACTTTCCAACATCACTTTTTTTCTAACTTAATCGAACTTAACCTAACCTATATAAAATTAACCTAATGGTGAGGGTTAGATCGGCCTCCGTGGTCAGTTGTTAACACAATAAAGACATACTTATTCTCTGAGTGCTACAACCTTGATGACATGACTAATCGTGATTCATATGCTCTTTGATAAAATCATACGTGAACGGTCCTGCAGAGCGCCATTGGCGGAGTGGCACCTGTTAAATAACGACAAGTAACAAGTAAGTAACAATTTACATCCGATGAACGAAGTCATTGTGACGGAAAAGTAATAGATGAGTGTGTTATATGTGCAAAACACACCCTTTAACACCTAGGGGACCTTCATAATGAGACGGGTGTAACACTGTAATAACACCTAAGTTATTTGTGCTAGTGAGGGAAAGTGATATGTTAGATACACTCAAAAGTGATTCCCAAAGTGACCTGATCTAGGAATGGAAGCAGGCTGTTGCTTTCTTGCCATATTTGTACCTTGGCAAGTGCTGCTTTCAGTCCCGGCCCCGTTTCCATTCCCGGCCTTTTTTAGGCCAGCAGCCTCCCCAGGGGAGGGGGATGCATGGGCCGAAGCTGCAGTAACCTCTCCAGTGAGTTCCGGGTTTTCTCCTTTAGTTAATACACCTGATAACTTTAGAGGGTGTAAGATTTTCTCTGCTAACCTACTGTGGGGGTCTCATGCAGGATCCTTGGATTCATGATGTAGTGAAGGGAAAATTTCTAGAATTTGTGTCCATACCTTTTCAGACTGTGCCTCCACGTCCTCTCACCCTGTCTTGGGCGGATGATCAGACCCTGAACGATGCCTTATGTCAGTTCCTCAAACAGTCAATAGTGGAGCTTTGTTTACCTGGAGATCACGGTTTTGTTTCCCATCATAAAGCCGGTTCAGGCCGGCGAGGGTTATCCTAAACTTGATGGATCTTAATGTTCATGTACCTTATATTCATTTTAAGATGGACACTCTGAAGGATGTGATTCCTTTACCCTTTATCGGGCACTCATAGAAATACTTAGATATATATATTTTTTACCCTAGACCATGAAAGTAGAGGCAATTCTAAGATAATTTTACTAGTGAACATTTTTCGAAATTTTTCATTTTTATGTTACAAATCTATATTGATGAAGTGATCATATAGGGTCACTTGCCGGTCTAGGGTAAAAAAAAATCATAATTTTGCAATATTTAAAATGTAAATAGAAGGTTAAAAAATACACAGAATGAAAGCTGAATCATTGTATTATATAAATAAATAGAAAAAACATCTGAATTATTACAATAATTTGTACAGCCGTGACACCCCAAGATACCTCACCTGTCCCAGCACTGTCTGGTCCGCCGACCTATGCCACAGCCTCATGGTAGGTCTTGAAGCAGTTCCTATCTGCATGGAGACAGAGGTGGACCTTACAGACCTGGCAGACAAAGTTAGAACGAATTATGTGACCCTTCCTGCTGCAGTGCTTGCAGGTCTGCCTGTTCAGAAAGAGTGGGACATGGAATAGTGACTTGTCAAAGCGCACTGTGGTTGCTGGTTCATGGCTGCGGTGACCTCTGAGACTCTTGGGGAGCTGAAAGGTGCTGGTGCTGGGGCTGCCGACTTCGGGTGACAATCCTGTTGAGCTCCGTGGCTGCCGATGAATGTTCGGTGCAGCCGAAAGTCCTTCAGGCTGAGGACCTTCTTCTCCCCAAAAGCCGAGCAATCACGCTTGTAGCATAGCCAGGCGTTGCACACAGAGAGGTCCAGGCAGTACGCAAAGAGCCTCATGTACCACTTCTTTGATTTCATGGGGGTACGGTATATTTGGACAAGCATGTCACTCTTGTCGATTCCCCCCATGTTTGCATTGTAGGACTTTATTACATTGGGGCAGTTGACCTCTTCCTTCTTCTTGGTCTCCTTCGAGTACCGCAAACACTTAGAGATAGGCTCTATCCCTAGATCAGTGGACAGGACAGTGACAACCTTGGTATCTTTCCACCGAAGAGCCAGGATGCCGTCATCTGTAGTCGTGTAGCTATGTGACCCCCGAGGCACGGTTTTCTTGCCCATCTCCTTGACGGTCTTCAGTGGGGGATTACCAACCCGATTGTCCCTGGCCGTGCCTGCAATTTTGGGTTTGGAGGTACCGTATAATTTCTAGGCTGGTAAAATAATTGTCAGCGAATATTGCAGTGGTGGATGCGTAGGTCATGGTGCTGGCAAGGACTGATACAATCTGACTAGTGACTCCGACTGTTTTCTGCACTGGGCTGAGAGGGATGCCGTGGGACTGCAGTGTCGTCTCTCCCTGGTAGAGAATCATGTCGTGGATGAACCCATCCTCTGATGCTCTGGAGAACAGCTTGAACCCCCACTTTTGTGGCTTATTCTTGATGTACTGCCTCAGATTCCCAGCAGTCTTCCCTTTGTATCCCACCATGACCTCATCGATAGACTGTTTCGGATTCTGAGGTTCACGTAGGAAGGCTTTGGTGATAATGGTGAAGAGGGGGCGTACCTTGTAGAACCTATCTATAGTGCCGTGTACCTGAGAGTTGTCGTTAAAGTGGATGGTTCGCCGAAGAAGTTTGAAGCGTTTGGAGGACATAAGTTCAGCCACTTGAGGTACTCTTGTGGTAATGGCCCAGTAATCATCCAGGGAGGGTTGATTGCAAATCCCCATGTAGAGCAGGATGGCCACAAAGTTGAGGATCTCGTTCTCATCAGTGTAAAAGGTGGTAGCAGCATCTGTTTGGGTGGCATACAGGTTAGTTTGGTAGGTGATGCGCTTGATGAGCTCAAGGTTAATGAACCTATACAAATAATGATGGGAACTCTCTACATAGAAAGGAGGCTGGTGGTTATATTTGGGCATGGCAGGTAAGTTGATGTCCTGTTTTTTCCAGGTTTTGGGCCTTGTTTGAAAGGCACTTTTGCACTTCTTGCCTCTGCTTTTGCCTTTCTTTTTCTTGCTTTTCTGATGCTCCTGCTCCTCCCCCTCCTCCTCCTCCTCCTCGTCCTCCTTCTCAACATCATCCTCATCCTCATCCTCATCATCTTCATCCTCATCATCCTCATCCTCATCAGCATCACCAAACACTGCAGTGGTACGCCTTCTCTTGGTGGCGGACCCAATGCTGGTGTCTGGGGTATCCGGGTCGTGTTGCTGAGGCACATAGTCAGGGTCTTCTCCATCATCGTCATCGAACAACTCGTCCTCACTGAGATTAGATTCTACCGGAATTAGCGCCTTCTGGCTCCTCTTCCTGTAGAACACACGACAATTTAGCTGGAAAGAAAGAGAATGACTTATAAATGACCTCAGAATATGGCATAAATTCCTCCTGAACAATGATTACAAAAAAAATGGCATAAGTTCCCCAAGAACAATGAATTCCAACAATATTTGGGCATAGATTCACCATAAAAATTAGTTACCGGTATCTAATAAATAAATGAGCATAGGTTCCCCATGAACAATGAATTCCAACAAAATTTGGGCATAGGTTCACCATAAAAATGAGATATCTAATAAATAAATGGGCATAGGTTCCCCATGAACAATGAATTCCAACAAAATTTGGGCATAGGTTCACCATAAAAATGAGATATTTAATAAATAAATGGGCATAGGTTCCCCATAAACAATGAAATCCAACAAAATCACACAAACACATAGCAATGTCACATTTATTTCACTGTGCACTTATGAAAAAATAATACAAATGGATAATTATTGTTTCTGGATCATTCTAGATTCCTTACCCAAGGTGTATTCACGTGGCATGCTGTTTTTTGTGAGTATCATTAAAGTTATAGATGTTTACACATACCCTTATAAAATATCAACATAACACTCCCTACCGGGCGTATGTCTATATATCATCACTTGGGAATTTCTCCATTTTTACCCTTACCGGGCGTAAGTCTATACATGATCATCCTCATTTTCGCCGACAGATTTCACCAAAATATTTACGTCCCACATAATTGACCCATATATAAGGTTATAGTACAACTATTCAACTATATAATATCAAGGTATTATAAACTTACCGTCATTACGTAGAGAGATAGAGTAGTGGGAGTGGAGAAAAAAAGCAAGCAAACCCTGCATCCGCCGTGTCTTGTTACAAACTGATATTTGAGTCGCTCTGGACCAATCCTGAGGAAGTGTTGGCCGTGATGTCACACCCACGTTACTAGGCTGAACCTTCCTGATTGGCTTAGGCACGATGACGTAGCAGCAGACACATACGGGGCGGCTTGGTGGCGCCATTTTCCATGCCACTTTAAGTGCTCATATATAATCATTTGCACGATAAAGGGTCCTCCCTAACTGTTTTTTTTTGTTACAATTGATTTCAAGGACGCCTATTATTTAGTTTATGTTAGGCCTGAGGATAGGAAGTGGCTTCAGTTTTGGTGGAAGGGCCATGCTTTTAGATTTACTTGTCTCCCTCAGGGGTTATCTTCTGCTCCTCGCACCTTTATAAAGTTACTGAAACCTGTCCTCTCCCAACTTCAGTCCCTTGGAATGGTTGTGGTTTGTTATTTAGATGACTGCTTCATCGGTAGAGGCCTTGCGGGCCCAGGTGGGCTATGCCTTGCACTTCTTTCATTCTCTGGGTCTCACCATCAATGTGCGGAAGTCAGTCCTGGAGCCTATCCAGAGGGTTACATTCCTTGGTGTGGTTCTCGACTCTGTTTCCTTGACTTTGCCCTCCTGTAGGAGGGAGCGCATCAAGGAAAAAGGTTTGCTCCTCCTCAACAGGGATATCACCTTACAAGACTTGTTCTCTTTTATTGGTTTAGCGGTGGCTTCTGGCCCTGCTGTAGAGTTTGCTCCTCTCCGTTACAGGAACCTGGAGATTATTCGTAACAGGCATCTCTCTTGGTCCTATGGCGATTATCATTCCCGCGTTGTATTAGATGCTCATGCCCGGGAATTAGTCACTTGGTGGGTGACTAATGTAGTTTTTCAGGAGAGGTCGCTCTGTTCTTCTTCTCCAACATGTTAGCTGTTTACGGATGCCTGCCTGACTGGCTGGGATGCTTCGATGGGGGACTTAACAGCTGGAGGTCACTGGGCCCACAAGGAGCTGAATCATTTAAATTCTTTGGAGTTAAAGGCCATTCTGTTGGGCTTGCAGTCACTTTGTCGGGATAAGAATGGCTCTCATATTAGGCTTCGCTCTGACAACACCACTGCGGTTGCATGTATTGCTCGTTGTGGTAGCATACGACCTACGCTTCATGCTTTTACAGAACAGCTTTTTGAGTGGGCTGCTTCTAGGGATATTACTTTGTCGGCACAGCATGTACAGGGTTTATACAATGTGACAGCAGACACAGAGTCTAGAGTCAGTAGGATGGATGGTGAGTGGATGTTACAGCCATGTATTTTCAGGATGGTTTGTCAGCGTTTTTATACTCCTGATATCAATCTTTTCGCTACACAGATAAATGCTCAGTTACCTGACTATGTTTCTTGGAGGCCAGACCCATCTGCTATGAGTATTAATGCATTTACCTTGGATTGGGGTGGGAAGAGTTTATATGCTTTCCACCTTTCAGTGTGATATCCAGGGGTCTCCGGAAACTGCAGGACTACGGGGCGACGGCGCTGATGATTCTCCCACTGTGGCCAACTCAGGTGTGGTTTCCGGCGGCCCTTCAGATGTTGGCAGCCGATCCAGTCTTGCTTCCATGCTGTCCTCTGCTTTTACCGCAACAGCTAACTCTTCCACACCCTCGGGCTCGGGGGTTGGTCTTGACAGCGATGGTGCTTTCCGGGCAGCGTTCACACGTCGAGGCCTTTCGACAGAGGTTGCCCAGATTTTCTTTCGGTCCTGGAGATCTAGCACTAAGGCTCAATATGGGCCGCGTATCAACAGCTAGCTGTCATTTTGCCTCGGCAGGGAAGTGGATCCGTTTCAACCTCCTGTGAATGTCCTTCTGGACTATCTTTTGTCAGAATTTAAACGGGCGACAGGCCGCGGGTACAGCTCTATGAAGACTATCCGGTCTGGCATCTCTGCAGTTACTACTTTTGATGGACGTCCTGCGGGACAACATCCTTTAGTTTCCCGTTTCATAAAGGCAGTCTTCCTGGAGAGACTGTTTTTTCCCCGCTCCTGCATGACTTGGGATCCTCAGCTAGTTCTGGATTATTATCTGCAGTCTGGGTCCCACGGAGGATTTGTCCTTTCCTCAGTTATTCATAAAATTGGTCGTTCTTATGTTCTTTTTGACTGGCCAACGTGGCCAGACCTTGCATTTGCTGGACATAAGAAATTTGTTTGTCTCTGAGACTCAGGTTCTTTTTCGGATTGGCGATCTGGTGAAAACTTCCCGTCCTGGGGTCCTTCTGTCAAGGGTAGTCTTTGAGGCTTACCCGCATGACAACCCCTTATGCGTTGTGCACACCATTAAGCATTATCTTGATAGGACAACGACCATCCGAGGGGCGCTTACGGGGTTTTTCTTGACGACACGACCTCCAGTACGGTTGGCCTCTCGTAATACTTTGCGTCATTGGGTGAGAGATGTGATGGGGGCTGCTGGTATTGACCTTACTATATTTTCTCCCCATTCGATTAGGTCTGCATCGTCCAACAAGGCAGCCCTGGTTTTGCCGTTATTCACGATTGTCTCTACCATTGGTTGGGCCAGGAAGTCGACCTTTACGCAACACTACCGGAAGCCCATCGCTCAGCATGGACAGTTTGCGAGGGCAGTTTTGTCATATAATGTTTGGCCTTTTCCTCTGCTCAGGGTTTAATGTGAGGGTTCTTTGACCCCATTTTTGGTATGGGTGATGGGTGATTTTTCTTTCCATGTTCCTGTGGGACCGTGTTTCACTATATTTTTGATAATTGTTAATGTTTTCTATCTTCTGAATTACAGTGTTGTGCTTTACTTTGTTCCTATGGATTTTCTTTCCCACAGCTCCATACTGGCTACCTTTTTCTGAATTTTGTGTGATTTGGTAGGTTTTAAGAACCTCTCTAAAGATCTCATTGGGTACCGCTGTGACGTCAGTTAAATATTGTGACGTGAAATTGTAAGATTAAACGAGTATTTACCAAGTATGAAGTTTGATCGTAATTTCACGAACATTTAATGACGTCACAGTGGTGCACAATGCCCTCCCTCCCTGCCCTATCTATTCACCGAGCTCACTTTGGGGCATGGGCTCTCAGCGGTAGTTGGTGGCTGCTTCCTAAAACCTTCTCTCTAAACCAGCGTTTCCCAAACTTTTTCAGTACGTGACCTCTTTCAGTAGTATCAAACCTATCATGACCCCCACATTTATAAGCGTTCTGAAAACGCACTAATTTTCAATGGCGCAGATAAATATTAATCACAGCAGAGAGACCCTCCTTTGATATGGTTGACGATGCGGATCACAGTTTCCAAGGTGACTTTGAGAGCAGCAGGGAGCTCCTTGGAGACAAGAGCCTCACGGTGGATCAGGCAGTGTGTTGTAATGACATCCGGGTTCTTCTTTTTGACCAGAGTCATAAATCCTGACTTGGAGCCAAGCATGCTGGGAGCTCCGTCCGTGCAGACACCAACCAACTTTGCCCACGAGAGCTTTTCCTCTTCGAAGAAGTTGGACACTATGTTCATGGTATCTTCAGCCTTTGTTGTTGTTATCAGTGGGCTGCAGAAGAGGAACTCTTCCTCCACTTGATTTTCCGAGATGAACCGAGCATAAACCAAAAGCTGAGGAAGCTGTGCGACGTCTGTGGTCTCATCAAGTTGGATGGCGAAGAAGGGAGAGAGTCTGATTTTCTCCATTACCTGAAGTTTGATGTCCTGGGACATGTTATCGACCCCTTTGGGGGTCATGACCCGCAGTTTGGGAACCACTGCTCTAAACGAACTGATGGTGGAATGGTAGTAGAGCGTCTCATTGTGCACCACTGTGACGTCGTTAAATGTTCGTGAAATTACGATCAAACTTCATACTTGGTAAGTACTCGTTTAATCATACAAATTTTGTGTTTTCTTTTAAAGTAATCCTTTTTTGTTTCTTTATTTGTTTGTTAGTTTGTGTATACCCTGTAGGAGACTTTTCACCTACATGTGGAACACAAATATACATGCATACGCAGATATAGTATATATATATATATATATATATATATATATATATATATATATATATATATATATATATATATATATATATATATATATATATATATATATATATATATATATATATATATATATATATATATTATATATATATATATATATATATATATATATATATATATATATATATATATATATATACATATATAAATATATATATATATATATATATATATATATATATATATATATATATATATAAATATAAGCTACTAAGAAAAAAAGAAAGAAAGAAAAAGAAAATAAATATATATATGTACTGTACATATTAAAATCGTGATGTTAATGCAGGGCAAACCGTTCCGGGCCAATTCGCTTTTATTGGTAATTGGTTCGATTCACATTTTCCGGTACAGGGCCCATATCGCCTTGAAGCGGTTTGCCGCAAGCATCAATCAGCCGCTGCTGAGCCACCACTGCCAACACGAGCCCGACGCTAGCCGATGCCGGCCCGCATACCCCCTGTTTGTCTTAATCAAGACAATGTACGGAAAGGAAGCACTACATATATTATTTTTCTATTTATGGCAAAATGTTACATCTTCACCAGAATGGCATGTGGCTACGAAAGAAGATGGCGTCTACATTTCGCCCAATCTCCAACTTTTAGTCATGAAAATTTTTTGATAGTTTTTAAACTAGCATAACATAACTTAACCTAAATTAACCAAACCTTAACCTATATTGACAAATAACAGATCCTTGTTCAAACCAAACTCCACTTTTTGAACGAAGGTCTCATAGAAAACATTGAATATCTCGGAAACTAGGAATTTGCGACGGAAATATAATAAAGAAAACCTTCTCAGAATGCATTAGGTAATGCAAATATATAACCCTTAACTCTATAGAGCATTCAGGTGAAGATGTAAAATAATACCAAATAGAAAATAATAGTAAACAATAGATATAGATATTAAACAATAAAAATAGATGTACGAGATTTCAGCGACACTACATAGCACAACAACAAACACTTTCAAGGCTATTGTTACACTTCCTCTGCATTAGGTTTTCTACAAGGATTATCTATATAATCCTTGGTTTTCTATGAGAACGAGAAACTCCACACCTGATTTTACTCACCGATCATCATGTGGAATCTCCAGCGCCTCCAGAATCCAGGTACAGACAAGAGCATCCCATTAACTGCTACACAGCCATCAATATTAACATTCTCCTAACATCCTAACACCACTAGCATCACTAATCGTCACATTACGTGTCTCAAGTCTTGCTCAGTAAGTCACAATGTCAAGAGCTTTGCGTTCACCTCGACAACATGTCTTCACTGACAAACAAAGTCACCGTCACGTCACATTTTGTTTACGAATTGTTGTCACTCACAGCAATACGTAAACTTGTCGTATGTCACGACCAGATGCCAGATGATTCACACCACTTACCTAACATAAATAATAGCCTTCATAACTTAGGAAAGAGAAAAATATTTTCATGTTTAGATTTAAAGCAGGGTTTTCATCAAATTCCCCTTACAGAAGACAGTAAAGCCTTAACTGCCTTTATAACACCTGAAGGATTATACGAACATAATGTCTTGTTTTTTTTGTTGTTCTTCTTGTCTTAGGGCTGCGAGGAACCCTTGGGGAACACTATGAGCCCTGATGATGTCCTATGATGCTATCACAGGCGCGGTAGTTGACCTGTCCTCCTCAGGAAGGCACAGGTGAGGCGGATGACGGTGTGTTGCCGGGAGGGGTGGACGCCAACCACCGCCAGCAGGGTGGGCAGGTCAAAGGTGTTGACGTTCAGAGCGAGGAGTTGAGACTGTTGCACTACACGGTGGGAGTGGAAGCGTGGACACTGCAGCAGAAAGTGTTTAATAGTCTCGGGGACGTTCCTGCACCAGGGGCAGTCAGGATCAGGGGACAGATGAAGACGGTGCAGATGAGCTGTGAGTGTCGTGTGCCCCAAGCGGAGGCGGGTGAGGATGACATCCAGGACACGGGATTTTTGTCGTATTCACGGCTGGAGGGAGGAGTCACTTCGGTAATGGCCCATGGAGGTGTTGCGGAGGGCATCGCCGAGCGTGTTATTCCAGGTGGAGCGGCAGACCCGGGAGATGTGGCGTGTGGATGTGGAGAGCGGTAGAGTTACAATCATTTTGGGGAATGACTAACTACTATAGAAAAATCATACAAGGTTATGCTGGGATAGCAGCTCCCTTAAATAAACTTACAGAAGATCACATGAATGGAAAAAATAATAAAAAATACATAGAATGGAATAATGAAGCTGAAGAAACATTTATTAAACTCAAAAGAGTATTATCGAAGCAAATAACACTTATTTTTCCTGATTTTGAAAAACCGTTTTATCTTACCACGGATGCTTCTAATATTGCAATTGGTGGTGTCCTACAGCAAAAGGATGAATATGATAATCTGAGACCACTCACATTTTTTAGCAAAAAGTTAAATATATTATGTGAAGGAGACAAACGAGAGTGCCCAGACGTTGTGTCTGTAGAGAATTAGTAACGGTCTAGATTTTGACCATTTTGACCGTAACCAGATACCGTTGTTTACTTCCCAGAGTGTTGTAAGGGAAAGTGACCACTTTGGAAAGTAAGGGAAACTAACCTTTATGCCAGATGTTGTGTTTGTAGAGAATTAATAACTGCCTAGATTTTTACCATTTTGACCGTAACCAGATACAGGTGGAAAGTAAGGAAAAATATCCTTTATGGAATTGTAAGGGAAACTAACCTTTATGGAATTGTAAGGAAAAATTACCTCTTTGAAAATGAAGGAAAAATAACCTTTATGGAATTGTAAGGGAAACTAGCCTTAACAGAATGTAGGGACTCTCCCAGATGTTGTGTCTGTAGAGAATTGGTAACTGTCTAGATTTTGGAAATAAAAGAAGCTGTATTAGCTTAGAAAGCCACCATTCACTCAGACTACTCAGGAAGTTCAACCAACTCAGCTCAAAATGGAGTTGCAGATTTGTGGGGTAAGTGGAAGCTCCGTTCTAGTGCAGTCTTAAAAAGCAGCTGTAGGATGTTGATGCAAGAATATTTTATGTAGGATTTATGATGTATGATGTGCATACCCCATGATTATTTTATTATGTGTTGTTCCATGATTATGAATAGTTTATAGCTCCTAGAAGAATTACTTATGTGCCTGATTATATATGGGTCGAAACAAGAAGAAAGGATGATGTTATTATATGACAGAAGGAGCAAGGGAAGATTATTTGTTAATTAAAGTTATAGAAAACGGAAAGATTTTTAATGAAAATCATTTTAGAAATTAGTTTTCTGTACCCCGTGACCAAAGTACAAGTTGATTAACAGAACACGAAAACGTTGCAATAACAAGCAAGGAAAAACTGACAGCCTGTCAGTTTTTGTAATTTAATCTGTTAAAAAAACTAACGTGTTATTTGAAATGCTACCTACATTATTGAGCTATAACTATTTTCTTCAATTATTTGCTTTCCAAACGCTGTCGATCCTACCCGTGACCCATTAAACGCAATAGAGTATAATACTTGCCTAAAAGTCGCTTATGGTACTAGCTTACTTTTCCGTACTCTAATGAAGATTAAGGAAACTAAAATCAGGATTAAATCTCAAATCAACATACAATTTGTGCTCAGTTAAATCTTTTCATATTCATAATGGCGTGTGCCTATGGAAGAGAATGGGATCTGCATCTTGATTGTCCAACCAGTGACTTTAATTAAGTCATAGAAAACAATTGATAGCTTCTAAATTAACATGACGTAACGTTACCTAAATTAACCAAACCTTGATCTATATTGACAAATAACAGAACCTTGTTCAAACCAAACTAAACTTTACTTTTCAAAGAGATGGTCTCAGAAAACATTGAATATCTCAGAAACTAAGAATTTGCAACGGAAAGTTGCGAATTAAATCCTTCTCAGAATGCATCAGGTAACGTAATAATATAACCCTCAAATTTCTAGACCATTTAGGTGAATATGTAAAATAACACCCAATATTCTAAGTGTAGCCGAACGAGTGTCTCAAAATTGTTTATGTTTTTTGTTACACCTGCTAAGGTTCATACTCAAGAACCCCAGGGCTCTGCTATAGCTTTGGTTCTGATCCTGCTCAGTGCTCACGTGTGTGATTCATCTCATGTCTGCTGAGATAGGGACATCCAAGTATTTGTGAGAAGAGACAGCGTCAAAGTCAGTGTTGTGGTGTTTGTATGTGAATGGAATAGGTTGACACATAGACTACACTATACTTGACTGGACACTCGCGACAATCGCTGACAGACGATTTACATTTCGGTTCTATAGATTCCGCTGCTATGAGTGATAACAGATAATACTTCATATATCAGTTCATATTCTACTTAGGACATTGTATTTCATGTCTTTACAATCAGTAATGATTGCTGAACCATGGCTGAATCTAAAAAATTATTTTACAACTTTTGCAATTAGGAAATTAACATAAAGATTACAAGTTTGAGTGAAAAATCGTGTGGGAGTTGTGTATAAAGCATATTGTTTATAGCAAAAATTTCTGGCAAATTCGCAATTATTTCAGAAATAAAACCTCACATATTGTGAAATCACCATTCCTGAATATGATTTGATTGTCATCAAATGTTATATTATCGTTATATCGGCTTGGGAATGAATTTTTCACAACAATTCCTGGCGCGTAGCTGAACTTGTGACGGCGAGACGTCCGTACTGAGAAACTATCGTTTATTCAGTATATATGCAACAAAAAAAATATTGCACTTCCTTTTTCAATGACGTTTTTTGCGTATGAGAAAAATAGGATAGACGACAATACAAGAAAACACCCAAATATGAATTTTAATTCGATGCAAATATAGCATTTATTGTGATCAAATGTCATATTATCGTTATATCGGCTTTGGAATGAATTTTTCACAACAATTCGTGGCGCGTAGCTGAGAAAGCTGGGCTGACTGTGTGATGGCGAGACGTTCGTTGGTCAGTATGAAGAGTCAGTCACCCACTGCTAGTGGAACCAGGCGGACGTGCTACTGTAGCTACTAGCTGGACACCGGACTCGTTTTAGCAGTAAGTATGCAACATTTGGTTAATGTAATGTCTGATTTTTAAGATTTTAGGAACATTTTAGTACTAAATTCATATAAAACTCCCTGTAGAAATTGAACGTAGAACGGTGGATGATGAAACTTTAGTAGCGGTCATTATTTGATCATGGCTACCATCACCACTGTTATGTATTTAAAAATGACCGTGCGAATTTAACAAATAGATACATATCACGGTCATGGTCTAACCAAGTAAGTTACACCATGATTGATGACCACGGTCACCTCAAAACAAATGGAATTCGTTAATTCAAAATTCGAATCTAGTTACCTACTCCTCATCCCACCCACCAGGCACCCCCCGCCACACACACACATGGGTAATAAAGTAGGATAGTTTGCAACTTATCAATGTTGTTATATGTTAACTTGGTGCAGTCTAAGTATTTTCTGGTTATCTTCATCCAGTTAAAGTATTCACATTTGATTCTTCTCAGGATTTCCTTTAATAATTGGTAGAAAAACACTCTTCCAGTATGTCTTGTCTATAATGATTTTGTGGCAGTTTTTTGCTATTATTGAGTAGGTCAGGTTTGCCAATCTTTGTGCCTTCATAATCATGTTATTCTTATGTTCCTTAAATATATCCCTCTTGTCTGTTATTATAACACCTAGAAACTTAATATTGTTAGTCACACGGATTCCCCAATGTTCTCTGGTTTGTGTTCTGCGTTGTGTATGATTATTTGGCTTTTTTCTTTATTTATTTCCATGCCATATTCCTTGCTTATTTCCATCAGTGTTTTGATGTTATCACAAGCTTCTTGTAACGCTATTATAAGTCTCATGGAAAATGTTCATAAGCAGAAGAAGAAGAAGAGATGTGCTTCCTCCATAACGGCTTGTGTTGTTTTTATGATCAGCTGATTCCGCAAGGCGAGTGGTTCTACTTGTGAGTGTGACCAGACTGCTAGTCGTATCGGTCAAGCCAGGGAAAACGGAAGCCGTCTAGCGTTAACAATACCTAGTGTGACCGTAGCTTAAGGTGATGTTCATGCCTCTAGTAGTAAAACCCTTTCTCTTTTCCATTTCTTGAAGAATTAAATAAGTGATGAGTTTAAAGATAGTTGTGGAACCTGTACAGCCCTGTCTGATCCCATTTGCTACCTTCATTTCTGTGGTTAGGTCTTGAGTGATGCTGAGTTTTGTTATGTCATCTTGGTAGGTGTTAGCGAATGCAGTGATGATTAGTGGATGTATTTTGTATTTAATCAAGGCCTCTACTATTTTATCTCTCTTCACTGAATCAAACGCCTTAGAGAAGTCAATAGATGTGATAACTAACGTTTTGTTTTCCCTGTAACTCATTACTACACAATATTGAAGTTTAAAGATTTCTTCTATTCTTGCTCCTGAAGTGAAACCAGCTTGTACTATTTTTTGTTCTTCATTTATCCTAAGATGGTCTTCAATTTTGTTTCAGATCACAGCCATGAATATTTTATATATGTAATTTGTTAGTGCAATTGGGCGGAGGTCCTTTGCTGTTGGTTTGGCTTTCTTGGGTATCATTATGGTATGTGATCTTCTCCATTCTTGTGGTATGTTTCCACTTTCCAGTACATTATTTAAGCATCTTGTTATTGTTTTCATACATTAACTTTTTATATAATAAGGCTTTATAAAATTCTGGTTTACATGTGTTAGGTCCTGGAGCTTTCTTATTTTTTAGATTTTGTATAACTGATTTGACCTCTGTTTCAATTATAACTGGTGTGGTCATGGGCATGATTTCTTTTTCCACTGACACTGCCATATCCATGTGTTCCCTGCCAGGAGGAGCTCTTCTGGGATAGCAAGGAAAAGTACCAGCCGACCTTTGAGGGCTGGGACCCCGAGAAGTTCCATGCGTTGACACGCCTGCTGGACAGGGGGACACTAGACGGTGGGGAAGAAGGCCTACATTACCCTTCACCAACTTTGTGCCACATTACTTGTTTCGCCTTGAGTGTCTGGGACTCCCTAATCGACAACAAGGAGAGGAGAAATAAGTAAGTCAAGTTTATTTATATTACAGTATCATTATTTTTTTTTCCTTTGATGGGGTAAACAGCATCGGTACATACATACATACATACATATTTGAAATGTTTAAATGCCATTATCTTACTGTGTGAGTGCTTACACACATACATTAGGTTTTTTTTCTTTTTACATTCTTCGAACGAATAGATGCTACAGACTAGTAGGTAATATAACTATAGGAATTGATCTATTAATTTATAAATTTAATTGTACTTCTGAATTATTCTTTTTTTTTCGGATGTTTTTTTATTTTTATTTGTATAATTTTTTGTTCACTTGTAATGTGTTAACATTCATATTTTATTTCAGGTTTTTTGGTTGTGACAACCATAAAGACACATTCCTGCAGATCCTTGTTGGCTTGGCCAGGAAGTTCCCAGAGTTTGAAGTGGCACAGTGATGTAATGGGCACAATGTAATGGGCACCAAGATACTCCCCGTCGTGGACGGCAACCTTTTCAATGGTTTTGGCTCCAACTTGTGCAGGGACACAAACTCTGATGTTCACGCCCAGTTGCCCTCCAAACGCCAGGCCACCGGCGACTGTGTGAGGGATATTAAAAGCCATGACCGAATGAAAAGGCAGAAGCTCCAGGGGCAGAAAAAATAGGTGATGGGGGAGATAATGACTGCGTCTTACAAGCCAGTGATTTGTGTCTCTCTTCATGGGAGTTATACTTACTGCTACTGCAGACAATGGTTTTTTTTATCTGTGCAACAAAGATATTTCTCCCTCTGCAAGACAGTGACTTGTGTTTTTCTTCAAGGGAGTTATACTTACTGCTACTGCAGACAGTGTTTTTTTATTTTCTGTGCAACAAAGATATTTCTCCCCCTGCAAGACAGTGGCTTGTGCTTTTCTTCAAGGGAGTTATACTTACTGCTACTGCAGACAGTGTTTTTTTTCTGTACAACAAAGATATTTCTCCCCCTGCAAGACAGTGACTTGTGATTTTCTTCAAGGGAGTTATACTTACTGCTACTGCAGACAGTGTATTTTTTCTTTGCAACAAAGATATTTCTCCCCCTGCAAGACAGTGACTTGTGTCTCTCCGGACGCAAGTACGCCAATTCTTTGAGAGTGAGGCCATCGTCCATCGTCAGGCGTGTCAACCTGGTGTGTCTTTCTCGATACACCTTGGAGGAGGTGGCAGAGGAGATGCTGACCGCCAGGGAGCAGCTGGTCATGGAGGACACTTGGGTGGCTCAGATGTTGATTGGAGAGCTCTCTGACCTGGACCCTGAACCGCCAGAAGACCTGCTTGCGGCAGCTACAGGGCACTTCTCGGGGTACCTGGGCAGAATGTCCTTGGGTGACCTCTCTATGTGCTGCCAGGAGGAGCTCTTCTGGGATAGCAAGGAAAAGTACCAGCCCACCTTTGAGGGCTGGGACCCCGAGAAGTTCCATGCGTTGACACGCCTGCTGGACAGGGGGACACTAGACGGTGGGGAAGAAGGCCTACATTACCCTTCACCAACTTTGTGGAAGACAGCGACAGTGACAGTGCTTCTCTTAAAGGGAGTTATTTGCTCTTACTGTAGAGAGTATTTTATTTCGTACAAGTTATTTTCACCCTGCAAGACAGTGACGTATGTTGAATAATTTATTTTGTTGCTCATAAACACATTCTTTACATCACTCTGAAGTGTTTGCGTTTTATTTTAGGTTCCTAAGTTGATTGTAAGTATTTTATTCGATTTAAAAAAAAAAAAAAAAAAAAAAAAAAAAAAAAAAAAGCCATAGGAACGGTTTGCGAAAGACCCATTTTCGAGTGAACAGATAAGTATGGTGTAGTCAATGGTATTGCATATTAGTATGGACTACATTGGCTATGTATGTATGCGTTTTCAGTTTAAAATTCCAATATTCCTGGAAATTATTGCAAATATGGTGTTTTTATTGGTGTCTTAGGATTTAATAATTTTCGCCCACCGATGACGTATGTTCACTAATTTGTTTTTGTTGCTCATAAACATATTCTTTACATCACTCTGAAGTGTTCGCTTTTTATTTGAGGTTCCTATCTTAATTCTAAGTATTTTATTTGATTTTTCTAATAATCTGCCGTAGGACCTACTTGCAAAAGGTCAGATTTCGAGTGTCCAGTCAAGTATGGTGTAGTCTATGGTTCAAACGATCCAGAGAATGTTATTTTGTGTGCGAAGATGTCCTGTCGGATCATTTCAGCAATTTGGGTCATCATGACACTCTGCTCGTCTCGATCAGTCTGGTATCCTTCTCGGAGAATAGAGCCAACATCTTCACAAGCCATGAACACATTTCGTCCTTCTTTGTAAGCTTTCATCTTTGGGAGATGCATGAGAATGCGGTCTTTCAGATGCTTACTGTTTATTCGTGCAGTAACATCCATTCCACGTTGATTTAGCCTGTCAGTGTAGAGCTTCACAAGATCTGTAAGTCTGAACACCTTCACATCCTCATCTTGCCTCTTCTCCTCAATGTAGGAAATCTGCTCAGCCAAAGCAATTCCTTTACATGTCTGGTCATCTGAGGCATCCTGATCCTGTGATACCTTTGCACGTGCTCTATTGTACAGGTTTGTAAGGCACTTTGCATGATACTTTGCCTCCTGGGCAATAAGGTCTCCTGCACTTAATTGTGCAAGAAGATTTTCATCTTGTAGATCATGTGCGTATTTCCTCACACGAAAATCTAGTTGAAATGTACAGACTTCGCGGAGTTTCTCCTTTGTTTCCTGCTGGGAACAAAAGAAGCATTTGGGACAATTGCTGCCAACTGTTCCACTTGAGGCAGTATCACCACCACTGTTAGTGGTACGTGTGAAAATTCGTTTTGAAGCAGTCCCATCTTCCTCAGACTTGTGTTTTCGCTTTGCGCGTTCCAGTTTGGTATGTGAAAACTTCTGATAACAGGATTTGTGCCACTTTGCATTCTGTTCTTTCAATGTTAATTGAATACCATTCCCATGGTCAAGTCGTGCCAGATTTGTTTTGATTGGCATTGAGTCAAGGTTACTAAACTGTGTGATGTTGTCTACTATGGTTTCATAGTCTCTGTCAGTTGGTGATATGAGAGACTCTTTGGTGTCCAGTTGACAAAAGACACAGATAGTCCAACAGTTGCTTGAACAGATGAAGATGAGGCACTGGCCATTTCTGTGAATATTCAGTACGTCTTGACTATCACTGTGCGCAGATCAAATATATCAAACTTGCTGAAACTGGAAACAAAATATGATTAAGGCCGAGGGTTTATCCTTTTACCACCTTTATCAAATACATCTGTTGCACACATTCCTTTATGGGATACAACTAGGTTCAGTTTCCCTATACCTAGCCCGATCGTTCATCCAGTGCCATTTCAGTCCCGTGCGATCTGTACACCTTCCAGGTAACACTGAATGCCCCGTTACCCTTGGCTCGGTTCTCCCGCGCTGGCACATCCTGTCAATTCAGGCGCGGCTATCTAACTACATCTACCAACTACAAACTACAGTTTAGTAGCTAGTGGATTTGGGACCGTTAGATAGCATTTGGGACACTGATCTAGATATACTAGTACTTATTAAAGTACTAGTATATCTAGATCAGCTGGCGCTGAACCCCATGCTGAGTTACACAGCAGTGATGTCACCAGTGTGCCCTGGTTGTATGCTGACTTTCACTCTATTATATAGATATATATGTTTTTATACATCTTTTGAACCCTTTTAGGAGTGAATATAGGAAAATAAATAAAAGTACAAAGTCATAACACTTCACAGTAGTTCAGAAACTGCATCGTTGCTGCCGGTTGCTAAGGAAAATGCTCTGCCTAGCAACCGTTGCTATGCAACACAGAAATCTCGGTGGCTTCTGCTCTGAAATTGTAAAGTAGGTCTTTGTGAACATTTCCGGGAAGTTTCATGCTTGTATCACCTTGTGAGCAATTCTTGCACCCATTTCCTTGACTATATGGAGTCTGAGGGCTTCCCACCAATCACCTCTGGCAAGCGAGCGAGGACACCTTCTCCATGCAGAGATATGCCTGGTAAAGCACCACGAACCACCCAGGACCAACATCCATCCACAGACCACCTGGTGAAGACCTCATTCATGCTTAGAGCCACCACTGGAGCCAAAAAAAAAAAAATTTTGCCAACCCCAGCAAGGTTTCCCATGCCCTCCACCAGTCATCCCTCGATAAGTACATAATCGAGGGAGAAACACGGTCACTGGGCAATGGGTCAGCTGGGACCCTAACCTAACCTAACCCCTCACCACAGAAACTCTCCTGGTACTAGTCTATTTCAAATCCTCCTGGACTCTCCCCATCTATCCCTACTCAGCCTACCAAGATTATCCACCAGATTCCACCCCTACACTGGTGCATCCTCAGTCTTGGACTTGTTTCTTGGTGACCCAAGATTCCACAACTCTACTTTCTCCACTGGACCATACATGGGAAGTGACAACCTCCCTATTTTCGCCTCTCTCCCACAAGCTGCTCCCAGACCTCATCTCGGATGCCTGCCACGGTGGAAAATAAAATCTTCTGAGTGGTCAAGATACGACACAAGCCTCACAACTCCTGACTACTCCAATCTTTCCCTGGAGGTGGCAGCCGAGTCATTCAGTCAAACTCTGGAGGAAGCGGGTAAGACTGCCTTCCACCTTATCACCCGTCACACTCCCCACCGCCAAGGGAAGCCATGGTGGAATGAGGACTGTGCCCAGGCAGTACTGGCCCGCCGTAGAGCCTGCAACAAGTGGTGCAGGACTCCAACTTCACAGGCAGGCAAAGAATACCGTCGACTGGATGCTATTTGTGCCAAGACCATCTTGCAAGCTAAGAGGAAAGCATGGGCTTCCCACTGCTCATCTCTTACCTTTTCCTCCTCCACAAAAAGAACATGGAACTTCCTGCACTCCATGGAAGACAAGAAGGCAAGTCTCCCTATCCCCCTGCAAGGTCCTAACCAGACCCAAACAACCCTAGCTGACCCTCAGGGGACAGAAGTGCTGGCAGACTATTATAAGTTAAAAATAGGTCTTTTCCCCCATCCGCCGCCCATCTGCAGACTTCAACCAAGTCATTAATAGTACCATCGTCTCTCCTGGTGTTCCTGAACTAGCACAACCTTTCACCTCACAGGAACTGACCAAAGCCCTGCATACACTCAAAGCTAACAAAGCACCAGGGCACGACCACATCCCTTATGAATTCCTCACACACCACTCCACAGCTACAAGAAAGTCTCCTATTGATGTACAACACCAGCTGGCTGACAGGGCAATACTCAGCTTGTTGGAAACCATCCATCCTCATCCCCATCCCAAAACCTGGTAAAGATACCACACTCCCATCAGCATACTGACCCTAGATGACCCTCAGAAGACAGAAGTGCTGGCAGACTATTATAAGTTAAAAATAGGTCTTTTCCCCCACCCTCCGCCCACCTGCAGACCACAACCAAGTCATTAATAGTACCATCGTCTCTTCTGGTGTTCCTGAACTAGCACAACCTTTCACCTCACAGGAACTGACCAAAGCCCTGCAGACGCTCAAGGCTAACAAAGCACCAGGACACGACCACATCCCTTATGAATTCCTCACACACCTCACCCCACAGCTACAAGGAAGCCTCCTATTGATGTACAACACCAGCTGGCTGACAGGGTAATACTCAGCATGTTGGAAACCATCCATCCTCATCCCCATCCCAAAACCTGGTAAAGATCCCACACTTCCATCAGCATACTGACTAATCACCTTCCCCTCCTGCATTGGGAAGCTAATGGAGAGACTAGTCACTACCAGACTTACCTGGTGGCTGGAGGAAAAACACCTGCTAAGGGAGGAGCAGTGTGGCTTTCGCCCCAACAAAAGTACCCTTGACGTGTTGGCTCAAATGAAGTACCACATCTGTGACACCTACCGCCAAAGAAAGGTCATGACAACCCTCTTTGTAGACCTGGAAGGGGCATTTGACTCAGCACCACACATGGGGATCCTATATAAGCTGGCTAATATGGGCATCACAGGAACCACTCTCACCTGGGTTAAACACTTCCTCACTGATCGTTCCTTCCAGGCCGCAGTAGGTGCCTCTATGTCTTCTTCACACCACATACAGAGAGGTATACCACAAGGGTTAACATTCAGCCCACTCCTCTTCAACACACTCCTGTCTGACCTCCACATTCCACTCCACTCACACCTCCTCATTTATGATGATATCACCATCATCAGCAGGGCACCAACACTAACCCAGGCACAGACCCACCTGCAAGAAGCTGCAACAATGCTGGGGGATTGGATGACTGTTATGGTTAGGATGGCAACATTGTAATCACTGATGTGGCAACACTGTGTGGAGAAGTATAAACAGCAGCCATATTGGGTAGTAGCGGTCAGTATCCTGCCCGTGCTCTCCCTGTTAAGTAGGTACCATCAACTATGTACAATCTTTTCAGTGTTATATATTATGTTGTGTTCTTGTGTAAGTTTTGTTTATGTTTTGTCTTTGATATTCCTAAAGCAGTTTTCTCTCTGTTGTTGCAGATTACCTAAGGCAAAGATTCTGTGTTGAATAGCCTTGGAATAGGGCCTGTGTTTTATCACAGCAATTTATTCAACACAGACAAACGTCTGAACTAACACGACTGCACCAACGACGCCCGTCTGAGATCTTTGGGTAGCACTGAAGTGCTCCCAAGGGCCAGGGTGACCACCGGTAAACAGGCTACAACATGGAACGCCTACTGAAACCGGAGAGACTAGATTGTGACCCCTTCTTGTCAACATCTGTCCAGGAATGGAAACATTGGTTCAGGACTTTTGAAAACTTCTTAGGAGCCCTTTCTGAGGAAAACGTTGACAAGTTGGGTTTACTTATTAACTTTGTGTCACCAAAGATCTATGAGACTATTTCTGAATGTACAACCTATGACAGTGCTATCGATACTCTAAAATCACAGTATATCAAGCCTACAAATGAAGTTTTTGCACGCCACCACCTTGCGACTCGCTGTCAGCAGGTGGGTGAATCCTTAGACGAGTATTTTTAAGTGTCGAAAATTCTGAGTAAGGACTGTAACTTTCAGGCTGTGACGGCTGATAAATATTGTGAAGAGTCTATCCGGGATGCCTTCATAAGCGGTCTGCAGTCACCAGGAATATAGCAGCGCCTCCTGGAGAATAAAACCCTAGACCTAGCCACTATGTTTGACCAGGCAAGAGCTTTGGATTCAGCTCAAAGGAATTCTGAAGTGTACAGTTCTCCGCCTCCTCAAGTGGTAAGTGCTGCAACTCCTGACCCAAGTACCAGCAAAGAAGTTAGTGTGGAGCCTGCCCTTGTGGCCGCTGCTATAAATGCTAAATGTTTCTTTTGTGGTCTTCTAAGGCATCCCCGCACAAGGTGTTCCGCACGTGAAGCAATGTGCCATAAATGTCAGAAGAAAGGTCATTTTGCCAAAGTGTGTCGAGCTAAGCCGTCAACAACAGCTAGTGCATATACGGACTTTAGTAACAATGTAACACTAGCAACAATTATTTCTGCAGCTACCCCAAGTTCACTTTCAAAGGCAGTTGTAAAAGTCTTTATCAAAGGAGTAGAGGTGGACGGACTTGTTGACAGTGGCAGCTCTGAGAGCTTCATCCACCCGGACCTAGTTAAGCGCCACTCATTGACTGTCCATCAATCATTGGGCGCTGTTTCCATGGCATCAACATCCCTCTCTACTCGAACATCAGGGTTTTGCCAGGCGGACCTCAGAGTTAATGGCCAGGATTATAAAGATATGCGTCTAACTGTTTTACCACAACTGTACTCAGATGTGATTCTGTGTCAAGATTTCCAGAAAATTCATGGTAGTGTTACTCTGAGGTATGGGAGCGACCTGCCTCCTCTTGTCATTTGTGGATTTAATACCATAAGGGTAGACCCGCCGAAGCTCTTTGCTAACCTTACAGCTGATTATTGTCCTGTATCAGCAAGGTCACGCCGCTATTCATATCAAGATCGGATGTTCATCGAGAAAGAAACTCAGAGGTTGTTGAAAGAGGGCATAATTGAACCAAGTAATTCTCCTTGGCGTGCCCAAGTTGTAGTTGTCAAAGATGGTTTAAAGAAATAGCGACTAGCCATTGACTACTCTGAGACTATTAATAAATTCAGACTTCTTGACAGCTACCCTCTACCTCGAATTGATGATACCGTGAACAAAATTGCTCGGTACCGTGTTTTTAGCAATATTGACCTACAGAGTGCCTATCATCAGGTCCCTATTAGGGAGGAAGATAAACCTTACACGGCATTTGAGGCTGGTGGTGGCCTATATCAGTTTACTCGTGTCCCATTTGGTGTCACCAATGGGGTAGACTGCTTCCAGCGGATCATGGATTCATTAATTCAAGAAGAACAGCTCACTGGAACTTATGCATACTTAGATGATGTTACTATCTGTGGTATGACCCAGGAGGAGCATGATGCTAACCTCAAGAAGTTCTTAGAGGCTGCTAAAAAGAAAAACATAAGCTACAATGAGGAAAAGTGTTCTTTTTCAACACAAAGGCTTAGCATCTTCGGTTATGTGGTGGAAGGAGGAGAGAAACGTCCAGACCCTGAACGACTTCCACCCCTACGTGAATTGCCAGTCCCTCAAGACAAGAAGTCACTCCGTCGAACCCTGGGTCTTTTTGCATACTACTCACATTGGATCTACGACCATTCAAGCAAGGTTCGTCCCCTGAGCACCACCACTACATTCCCTGTGACCAAAGAAGCATAGGCTGCCTTCCACAATCTCAAGCAGGACATTGAAAATTCAGCAGTTCAAGCAATAGATGAGTCGCTTCCGTTTGAAGTGGAAACTGATGCATCTGAAGTTGCCATTGCAGCAGTTCTCTCCCAGGATGGACGTCCAGTAGCCTTCTTTTCAAAAACATTTCAGGGACCTGAGAAGTGCTATGCTTCTATAGAAAAGGAAACCCAGGCCATCATTGAAGCAGTTCGCCATTGGGGGCATTATTTGACAGGTAGGCGTTTTGTTATAAGGACCGACCAGCGATCTGTGAGGTTTGTTTGACAAGCAGCATAAGAGTAAGATAAAGAATGACAAAATATTGCGTCACCCGCTTGTACCAATTTGTTAAGTCTAAGAATATACCCTACTCAGTGGAAAATGTGCGACAGGTGACCAGATCATGTAAAGTATGTGCAGAGGTCAAACCAAACTTTCATCATCCAGAAAAGACTTATCTCATAAAAGCTACTCAATCTTTTGAGCGGCTGAATATAGACTTCAAAGGACCTCTGCCCAGTACTGACAAGAATCGATATTTCCTTAACATCATCGATGAATATTCTAGATTTCCCTTTGTGTTTCCTTGTGCAAATATGACTGCTTCGACCATCAGTAATTGTCTCTTTCATTTATTTTCTGTTTTTGGCATGCCTGCCTACATCCACTCAGACAGGGGATCATCTTTTATGAGCAAAGAACTCCAAGAGTTTTTGATAAGTAAGGGAATTTTCTGCAGCAGAACCACATGCTACAACCCCCAAGGCAATGGCCAAGTGGAGCGGTTTAATGGTACAATATGGAAAGCCATTACAATGGCTCTCAAGTCCCGTGGTCTACCTACTCAGTGCTGGCAAGCTGTTCTACCTGATGTTCTTCACTCTGTTCGTTCATTACTGTGCACAGCTACAAATGCTATCCCACATGAGAGACTGCTCAACTATTCACGTCGCTCCTCTACTGGAATTTCAGTGCCCTCCTGGCTATGTCATCCCGGACCAGTTCTTCTAAAGCGTCATGTTCGGATGAGTAAGACCGATCCTCTTGTTGAAGAAGTGGAGCTCCTTCAGGCAAATCCACACTATGCCCACATTCGCAACCAAAAGGGCGAAGAGACTACGGTGTCTACTCGGCACTTATCCCCAGTTGAGACCCGTGTTGATAAAGGATCCCAAGATACCACTGTGGATGCTGCAGAAGATGCCTTGACCTCTCCAAGGAAGCCGCTTGACACTACTCCTACTGGGGCAGGTGACACGATCCCACATGCTACTTCAATATCTCCAGCGTCTGCTGAACCTGGTGAGGAGGTTTCAGCGCTACGAAGGTCCGGGCGTATACGTCACCCATCCAATCGCTTAGATCTATAAAGACTGTACTATAGATTTTTAAGGAAAAGGAGAATGTTATGGTTAGGATGGCAACATTGTAATCAATGATGTGGCAACACTGTGTGAAGTATAAACAGCAGCCATATTGGGTAGTAGCGGTCAGTATCCTGCCTGTGCTCTCCCTGTTAAGTAGGTACCATCAACTATGTACAATCTTTTCAGTGTTATATATTATGTTGTGTTCTTGTGTAAGTTTTGATATTCCTAAAGCAATTTTCGCTCTGTTATTGCAGATTACCTATGGTAAAGATTCTGTGTTGAATAGCCTTGGAATAGGGCCTGTGTTTTATCACAACAGTGACCTCCTGGGGCCTCACACCCAGTGTAAGAAAAAGCACACTCATGTGCTTCACCCTGAAAGCACTGCACACCCCACCTCAAGTAACAATGTGCAGCGAGACCGTCCCCTACTCCACAACACATACCTTCCTGGGGCTGTGCATGGATGGTCCTCGTCTCTCCTGGGCCAGCCATATGGAATACCTCCGCACCGCCTGCAACAAAAGGCTCGACATAATGAAGAGGATCGCAGGTATTCGCTGGGGTGCCAACCGTGATCTACTACTCCAGTACTACCTTGCCACTGTCAAACCCAAACTCATGTATGGTAGTAGCATATATGGGTCAGCGGCATTATCTACCCTCACTAAGCTGGATATCATACAAAATAATGAACTCAGAATTTCCATGGGGGCCATGAAATCCTCTCCAATCATCTCCCTCCATGCTGAGAGTGGCATTTTTCCCCTGACCAAACACAGAAGAGAGGCACTATGCCACCACTACCACCACATCATGAGCCTGCCACTCTCCCATCCTAGATGTCGCCCTCACCCGCCTCCGCCTCGGCCACACAACACTCACAGCTCACCTGCACCGCCTGCGTCTGTCCCCTGACCCACACTGCCCGTGGTGCAGGAACATTCAGGAAACTATCGAACACTTCTTACTATATTGTCCGCGTTACCACTTTCACCGAGTTGTACTCCGCTCCCAACTCCTGGCCCTGAACGTCACCACCTTTGACCTGCCTACTCTGCTAGCAGCAGCAGGCGTCCATCTCTCACGACAACCAGCTGTCATCCGTCTCACCAGCGCCTTCTTGAAGAAGACGGGTCAGCTAACACACATGTTATACTCTCACAGGACTTCACCAGGGTTCATATGATCGACTGAATCGTCGCAGTCCTAAATAACACCAAGAAGCAAGAATCTATACCGTTTACGCCTGTCATCGGATCCTTAGTGCCCCTGGTGCAGGAATTGGAGGAAACAATCGAACACTTCATGCTGCAGTGTCCCCACTCGTATTCCCACCGAATACTTCTAAGAAGGCAACTCCTTTCCCTAAACATCACCACCTTCGACCTGCCCACTCTGCTGGGCGCGGTGAGCGTGCATCCCTCACGACAATCGGCTGCTATCCATCTCACCTGCACCTTCCTCAGGAAGACCGGTCAGCTACCACGCGTGTGATCACCTCGCAGGACACCACCAGGGCGAATAGGGTCTAATAGACCGTCACAGCCCTAAAACACCACCAAAAAACAGATCATGAGCCGCTTCCTATATGATCAAAATAATGGAGTGCAGATAATAAATGGTTGAGCTAATTTATGATATAATTGAGTGTTCTCTAAAAACAGATGTCTCTAAGGAATGGAAAAGAGCTAATATAATACCTATTTACAAAAAAGAAAACAAAGAAGGGCATTATTTTACATCTTCATCATAAAGCTCTAGATAATTCAGGGTTATATTTTTGCATTACCTGATGCATTTTGAGAAGGTTTTCTTGATTACATTTCCGTCGCAAATTCTTAGTGAGATATTCAATGTTTTCTGTGAGACCTCTTCGAAAAATAAAGTATAGTTTGGCTTGAACAAGGTACTGTTATTTGTCAATGTAGGTTTAGGTTTGGTTAGGTTAGGATAGATTAGGTTACATAGATATAGAAGCTATCAAATGTTCTCTATGACCAAAAGTAAGGAGTTGGACGAGGAGCAGAGGTGAGACACAGATGTAAACAAACGCCATTAGGATGAGGATGTAAAATTTTACCCAAAGAAGAACCACTAATTATCGACCAGTGTCATTGACCAGCAGAGTCTATATGATGTGTGAGAAGGTCATCAAGAAACAATGGATTCATATCAGATAGACAATTTGGATTCAGAACATTTAGGTCAAGTGTCAACGACTTACTAAGTTTTTACTCGAGTGGTAGATATAATGCAAGAAAGAGATGGGTGGGCTGATTGCATATAGTATTTAGATTATAGAATTATAGTATATATAGAACTATAGCATCTCGCCTTCAACCACTTAATTCTTGTCGGGTTGGGCGTCTGTTGTAAGATGTTGAAAAATGCAAGGTGGTATCATCAGCATCGGAGTGGATAGGGCATTGAGTCAGATTTAAGAGAGCATTGATGAACAATAGAAAGAAAGTGGCAATAGGACAGAACCCTGAAAAACACCAGTGTTGATGGTTTTAGGAGAAGAACAGTGACCGTCGGCTACAGTAACAATAGAAAGAAAACTGGAAATGAAGGTACAGAGAGGATAGAATTCGTAGGACGGTAGTTTAGAAATTAAAGATTTATGCCAGACTCTATCGAAGGCTTTCGATATGTCAAGGCTGACAGCGAAGGTTTCACCGAAGTCCCTAAAAGGGGATGACCAAGATTCAGTCAGGAAAGCAAGATCACCAGTAGACTGGCCTTTCTGGAAACCATATTGGCAATCAGAGAGAAGGTTGTGAATTGATAGATACCTCATTATCTTCTTAGTAAGTACAGACTCAAAGGCTTTAGAAATGCAGGAAATCAAAACTATAGAACAGTAGTTTGAAGGATTGGAGCGATCACCCTTTTTAGGGACAGGTTGAACGTGAGCAAACTTCCAGCATGAAGGATAGGTAGAAGTAGATGAAAGAGTTTGACCAGGCAGGTGTCTGTTTTTTTTATGTATTTTTATGTATTATGAAGGTAAATAAGAAACTGAGAGAATATAGGATGACAGTTGAAAAAGGAGAAAGTATTAGTGAGGTATTTAGGATGTTCAAAGATGCAGTGACTACAGTAGCAGTAAAAATGGTTGGATTTAGAGTTCTGAGGGGTCAGAGAAAGGGAAGGGCATGAGATAAAGGAGACTATAGAAAGAAAGAGGAGAGTCTATAAGAAAATGCTGCAAAGGAATGTACAGAGAGCGACTGTCCAACTATCATTACGGTGATTCCTTTACGGAATCACAGGTTAAATCTTCATATTCTTGACACTCGTACTACCGTTAAACACCTTGTTATTATTAGAGTAGAGACAACTAAATGAGGGATGATGGGAAAACTCGTGACGTCACTCGAATCGAGCGATATATAAAGAGGTAGCTGCGAGGAGCTCAGTCTCTAGTGTTTTAGACTCCGCTCCAGACAGGTAAGGAATTCGTGGTTCTAGGGACTTGGCAAACACGTGAAAACCTTCCTGTTAATATTAGTATCTAACATAAAACTGTCCTCCCGGATACAGCTCCCGAGAGGATCAGCACATGACTGTCTTCTCTTCTGGTTTCTTAATGAGGCTTCTGACTTCTGCTCTGAGTAATTGTTGGAGAGTCTAAGGCTGCCTGGGGTGTCTTGCCTGTAGCTGTGGACGACGACAAGAAGGACAGAGTAACACGTAAACATTATTGCAGTGAGTGTATTTTGGCTACTTCCCCAATAGTTCCCCTCACGTAATTAGGTAGGAAATAGCTAGTTATTTTCATGTGTATTTATATGTTGAGTATGACGATTTATGTTTGTGCAGTGTAATGTGTCGTGGATGGTAAGATAAGTTTTTTTGTAAGAGCACCACCACGAATACAGCAAGTTGCGTTTCTTATTTATTACTAAGTAAAGTCTGTTCATCTATTTATTTTATTCTTTTCTTTTCTTGTCTTTCATCGGCCCCAGGGAAAGGACCTAATAGTAGTAATAGTAGTAGTGTAGGCAATGGTGACATTGTCGATGCCCCAGTGGTGTCGTGGTGGCAGCAAAGTAAGATTCACCTTTGGTACAGTGGTGAGAGGTGAGAGTCAATACCCAATCAGTACAGTGGATGACAGCGGTAACAATACCAAATCGGTACAGTGGTGGTAGCGGCGTAGATGTGTAAATTACGCATCAGCCCACGTTGTCCGGAGGACGCTACGCAGTACCTCGTGTGCTAGTTAAGTAGGTAATTAGCCCCCTCCAATTATTTTTTTTTCTTTCTCTTACAGAGTGGTGATTAGTGATTGCTGATTAGGATATTTACGTAGTGTTAATAGTGATACATTGTGTTTTCTTTTTTTTCTTTTTTTTAAGTGTTAGTTTTGATGCGCTCAAAGTCTCCTCTCCGGGCACATGTCCCAAGGTCGTTAAGTAAGTCGCGGTCTTCGGATCACCGAGCGCCCTTTCCCCCATCGCACCAGCGTGGGTGCTGTTTGATTAATTTAAACGGGGTCTAGATATGTTTTTGTTGTTCGTATTTTTTTATACTTTTGATAATGGTGATTGGGATCAGATTTACGGATTAGAGTTAAAAGAAAGGAAGGGGATTGCTTTTCTTAGGTTATGTGGATTCATCCCCCCCCCCCCCCCCATTAAAGAGTAATTATGACTTCTAGGATGGAATCCTTTACTAGTCCAAACAGAAGAAAGATAACACCTTGCTCGATTCGTTGGTGGTGCCCACGGTAATGAAACTGAAAGCCCATACTATGTTTTTTAAATTTAAACGTCGGATGAATGTGACGCGGTAGTTAGGGATATTAGCTTGTACGTGGGGACGACTATGGGGGTGCCGAGAACACTCCTTCTCCACGCTCCGCCAAACTAGCAATGAGAGCACTTCGAGGGTTGACGAGGCAACCATCATTACAACCACAACCACAACCACCACCTCACTTTCAGTGGCGACACAATCCACCGTGCCGCGGACAAGTTAACACGATTGTGGGTGATGAAGGTTAATTAGTCGACATGAGCGAGATCGTGTTGCCTTCCGAGGATGAGGAAGAGGGAGAGATGTTAGTAAGCAGACCCCTGGGTGGTTAAAGGAACTTCGTTACTGCCCATAAACTCTTTTGCAGCTGCGAGGAGATGCCGAGCTGATACACTGGTCCCGCAGCTGAAGCAGAGATTGCCGAGGAATCCTGGGGGCTCTGTTGCCCCAGGGAAAGGACCTGGAAGTTCACCCCCCAAGGACAAAGGCTTTGGTGAAACCCCGCCGAGGATCACCACCCTGCTCGGCTTGCCAGGATTGGTGGGAGTTGGGTTCACTTGTTCCGACCAGGAGGTCGGGTCACGTCTGACCCGGAGTCTTGTCAAGACGGAAGAAAGAAAAGGAAGAGAGAAAAGGAGTGTGGAAACGTGGACACCCGAAAATACGGAACAAGACCGGTTTCGTCGAACGTTGACTATTGTAAACCTTCGTGATCTTACGAGTGTGTGAATACGAGGATTTATTTTTTTTAAAGAGGAATGCCGTTTACAGAGCGCGACTGTCCAACTATCATTACGGTGATTCCTTTACGGAATCACAGGTTAAATCCTCATATTCTTCACACTCGTACTACCGTTAAACAACTTGTTATTGTTAGAGTAGGGACAACTAGATGAGTAATGATGGGAAAACTCGTGACGTCACTCGAATCGAGCGATATATAGAGGTAGCTGCGAGGAGCTCAGACTCTAGTGTTTTAGACTCCGCTCCAGACGGTTAAGGAATTCGTGGTTCTAGGGACTTGACAAACACGTGAAAACCTTCCTGTTAATATTAGTGTCTAACATAAAACTGTCCTCCCGGATACAGCTCCCGAGAGAATCAGCACATGACTGTTTTCTCTTCTGGTTTCTTAATGAGGCTTCTGACTTCTGCTCTGAGTAATTGTTGGAGTGTCTAAGGCTGCCTGGGGAGTCTTGTCTGTAGCTGTGGACGACGACAAGAAGGACAGAGTGACACGTAAACATTATTGCAGTGAGTGTATTTTGGCTACTTCCCCAATAGTTCCCCTCACGTAATTAGATAGGAAATAGCTAGGTATTTTTATGTGTATTTATATGTTGAGTACGACAAATTATGTTTGTGCAGTGTAATGTGTCGTGGGTGGTAAGATTTGTTTTGTAAGAGCACCACCACGAATACAGCAAGTAGCGTTTCTTATTTATTACTAAGTAAAGTCTGTTCATCTATTTATTTTATTCTTTTCTTTTCTTTTCTTTCATCGGCACCAGGGAAAGGACCTAATAGTAGAAATAGTAGTAGTGTAGGTAGTGGTGACATTGTCGATGCCCCAGTGGCGTCGTGGTGGCAGCAAAGTAAGATTCACCTTTGGTACAGAGGTGAGAGGTGAGAGTCAATACCCAATCGGTACAGTGGAAGACAGCGGTGTCAATACCCAATCGGTACAGATATGTGGAGGAAAACTGAGTATAAGTATTGATTTCACGTCACACTATTTAACTGACGTCACAGCAGTACCCATTGAGAGACGCTCTACTACCATTCCACCATCAGCCTTAGTTCCCATTGCCATGTGTGTGAGTGATATTTGGGAGAAAAAGAGCAACAGTTTGCATTGTTACCTGGATGGCCTTAACGGTTGTGTTCGGCTTCTTACTTCAGCAGTGAATTACATAAACCAGCTGAGAAAGGACGTTGCCCGGATCCATGTTTGTGATTCGGCCATGGTTGACCTATGCAAGTGGGAGTGTGAGGTCGGACAGGATGAATTTTTTCCTTTTGACATGGCCAGAAAGTGTGAGGAGATCCACAAGGTGGGGCGGCTGGACCGGCCGTCCTTCTGACCTTCTAAGGTGTCAGGCCGGAGATTCACTCCCTCTTCCCGCTCGGCTCGCCAGTCCTCTCAGGCTCCCTACCAGTCCCGGCCTTTTTTAGGCCAGCGGCCTCCCCAGGGGAGGGGGATGCATGGGCCGAAGCTGCAGTAACCTCTCCGGTGAGTTCCTGGTTTTCTCCTTTAGTTAATACACCTGATAACTTTAGAGGGGGTAAGATGTTCTCTGCTAACCTACTGTAGGGATCTCTCACGCAGGATCCTTGGATTCATGATGTGGTGAGGGGAAAATTTCTAGAATTTGTGTCCATACCAATTCAGACTGTGCCTCCACGTCCTCTCACTCTGTCTCGGGCGGATGATCAGGCTCTGAACGATGCCTTGTCAGTTCCTCAAACAGTCAATAGTGGAGCCTTGTTTATTTAAAGATCACGGTTTCTTTTCCAATGTGTTTCCCATCATAAAGCCGGTCAGGCCGGCGAGGGTTATCCTAAACTTGACGGACCTTAATGTTCATGTGTCTTATATTCTTTTTAAGATGGACACTCTGAAGGATGTGATTCCTTTAATCATCACTAACTGCTTTTTTGTTACAGTTGATTTCAAGGACGCCTATTATTCAGTTTATGTTAGGCCTGAGGATAGCAAGTGGCTTCAGTTTTGGTGGAAGGATCGCGCTTTTAGATTTACTTGTCTCCCTCAGGGGTAATCTTCTGCTCCTCGCACCTTTACAAAGTTACTGAAACCTGTCCTCTCCCACCTTCGGTCCCTTGGGATGGTTGTGGTTTGTTATTTAGATGACTGTCTTTTTATTGCTTCATCGGTAGAGGCCTTGCGAGTCCAGGTGAGCTATGCCTTGCACTTCTTTGATTCTCTGGGTCTCACCATCAATGTGCGGAAGTCGGCCCTGGAGCCTACCCAGAGGGTTACATTCCTTGGTATGGTTCTCGACTCTTGTTTCCATGACTGCAACTTTGCCTTCCTATAGGAGGGAGCGCATCAAGTAAAAAAGGTTTGCTCCTCCTCAACAGGGATATTACCTTACATGACTTGTCCTCTTTTATTGGCTTAGCGGTGGTTTCTGGTCCTGTTGTAGAGTTAGCTCCTCTCCGTTACAGGTAACTGGAGATTATTCGTAACAGGGATCTCTCTCGGTCCTATGGCGATTATCATTCCCGCGTTGTATTAGATGCTCATGCCCGGGAATTAGTCACTTGGTGGGTGGCTAATGTAGATTTTCAGGAGAGGTCACTCCGCTCTTCTTCTCCAACCTGTGAGCTGTTTACGGATGCCTGCCTGACTGGCTGGGGTGCTTCGATAGGGTACGTTACAACTGGAGGTCACTGGGCCCACAAGAAACTGGCTCATATAAGCTATTTGGAGTTAAAAGCCATTCTGTTGGGCTTGCAGTCACTTTGTCGAGATAAGAATGGCTCTCATATTAGGCTTCGCTCTGACAACACCACTGTGGTTGCATGTATTGATCGTTGTGGTAGCACACGACCTACGCTTCATGCTCTTACAAAACAGATTTTTGAGTGGGCTGCTTCTAAGGGGATTACCTTGTCGGCACAGCATGTACAAGGTTTAAACAATGTGACAGCAGACACAGAGTCTAGAGTCAGTAGGATGGATGGTGAGTGGATGTTACAGCCGCGTATTTTCAGGATGGTTTGTCAGCGTTTTTATACTCCTGATATCGATCTTTTTGCTACACGGATGAATGCTCAGTTACCTGACTATGTTTCTTGGAGGCCAGACCCATCTGCTATGTGCATTAATGCTTTTACCTTGGATTGGGGTGGGAAGAGTTTATATGCTTTTCCACCTTTCAGTATGATATCCAGGGTTCTCCGGAAACTGCAGGACGACGGGGCGACGGCGCTGATGATTCTCCTACTATGGCCAACTCAGGTGTGGTTTCCGGCGGCCCTTCAGATGTTGGCAGCCGATCTAGTCTTACTTCCACGCAATCCTCTGCTTTTACCGCAACAGCCAACTCTTGCACACCCTCGGGCTCGGGGGTTGGTCTTGACAGCGATGGTGCTCTCTGGGCAGCGTTCACATGTCGAGGCCTTTCGACAGAGGTTGCCCAGTTTTTCCTTCAGTCCTGGAGATCTAGCACTAAGGCACAATATGGGCCGCGTATCAACAGTTGGCTGTCATTTTGCCTCGGCAGGGAAGTGGATCCGTTTCAACCACCTGTGAATGTCCTTCTGGACTATCTTTTGTCATAATTTAAACGGGGGACAGGATGCAGGTACAGCTCTATGAACACTATCCGGTCTGGCATCTCTGCAGTCGCTACTATTGATGGACGTCCTGCGGGCCAACATTCTTTAGTTTCCCATTTCATGAGGGCAGTCTTCCTGTAGAGACCGTCTTTTCCCAGCTTCTGCACGACTTGGGAACCTCAGCCAGTTCTGGATTATATCTGCAGTCTGGGTCCCACGGAGGATTTGTCCTTTCCTCAGTTATCCAAAAAATTGGTCGTTCTTATGCTCTTGTTGTCTGGTCAGCGTGGCCAGACCTTGCATTTGCTGGACCATAGACTACACCACACTTGACAAGACACTCGCGACAATCGCTGACAGACGATATTACATTTAGGCCCTATAAATTCCGCTGCTATGAGTGATGACAGATAATACTTCATATATCAGTTCATATTCTACTTAGGACATTGTATTTCATGTCTTTACAATCAGTAATGATTGCTGAACCATGGCTGAACCTAAAATATGGTTTTACAAATTTTGCAAATAGGAAATTAACATAAAGATTACAAGTTTGAGTGATAAATCGTGTGGGAGTTGTGTATAAAGCATATTGTTCATAGCAAAAAATTCTGGTAAATTCGCAATAATTTCTGAAATAAAACATCACATATTGTGAAATCACCATTCCTGAATATGATTTGATTGTGATCAAATGTCATATTATCATTATATCGGCTTGGGAAATAATTTTTCACAACAATTCGTGGTGCATAGCTGAGAAAACTGAGCTGAGTGTGTGACGGCGAGACATCCGTTGGTCTGTCAGAGTCAGTCAGTCACTGCCAGTGCAACCAGAAGGACGTACTACTGTAACTACTAGCTGGACATCGGACTCGTTTTAGCAGTAAGTATGCAACATTTGGTTAATGTAATGTCTGATTTATAAATTCATATAAAACTCCCTGTAGAAATTGAACGTAGAACGGTGGATGATGAAACTTTAGTAGCGGTCATTATTTGATCATGGCTACCATCACCACTGTTATGTATTTAAAAATGACCCTGCGAATTCAACAAATAGATACATATCACGGTCATGGTCTAACCAAGTTAGTTAGACCATGATTGACCACGGTCACCTCAAGACCAATGGAATCCGTTAATTCAAAATTCGAATCTAGCTACCTACTCCTCATCCCACCCACCTGCCACACACACACATGGGTAAGAAAGTAGGATAGTTTGCAACTTTTCAATGTTGTTATATGTTAACTTGGTGCAGTCTAAGTATTTTTTGGTAGTCTTCATCCAGTTAAGTATTCACATTTGATTCTTCTCAGGATTTCCTTTAATAATTCATTTATGTTGTTTTCTTGCCTGGTAAATGTTGAAGTTTTAGTGAAATATGGTTGAATGATTGATTTCAGGTATAGGAAACTTCCCTTAATAATTCGGCAATGTTCTGATAGGGTGGTCCCGCCGCCGTCGCTTCGCTCAGCTCGAGCAAAGCTGCCAATGCTGCAGTGTTACCACGCTGGGGTAGCAGCGCTCCGTTCCAAAAGGCACACACACCCTTAACTCTCTACATCAGCTTCTATTGTATACTCTGAATCATGTTTGAAATAAGATTTGAAACTATTTCCAAATATTTTGTTTGTTTCCTACGTTTTCACTGAGCATGGCAGGATAAAAGGAAAAGTACGTACGCCGGGAAAGTGATGTATGGTGATAAGATCATTGGAAAGAACATTGCTAGATAGAAGAGGAGGAGGAGGCAATGAAACCAACAAGCTGACTAGAGACCATCACCAATAAGAAATTACAATGGAGTTATTTTACAGTCTCTGAGAAACGCTCTCTCGATGACACTCAGCAAACATCGTAAGTTGATTAGGAATGTTACGTTTTTTCTTCTTGATGTTATTTATGGGTATATGAAAGTATGAGTGAAGTATGAGTATGAGTGAATTGATTACGAGTGACTTAGGGTCTTGTGTTCAAGTTTTGGTTATATTTTACAATTACTCTCTCAACACTAATGTGTGGTGTATCCTGCCATGCTCAGTGAAAACGTAGAAAACAAACAGAATATTTGGAAATAGTTTCAAATCTTATTTCAAGCACAATTCAGAGTATACAATACATAGTTCCCACGGCCGAAGGATTACCCATGATGCTTAGCGCGGTCCGCCATATTGAGAGGCAAAACTTCATTGTCGATATCGCGCGAGCTCTACAATAGTATAGATAAACACTACCACCATGTCGTCAAAACCACCGAAAAAGAAGTATATAGATGGTTTGGATAAGCAAACATACGATAGGTATGTCCAGAAGACAGAATGTATTGGCGTTGACCCCTACGAAGTGCCGAAACAGAAGTTTAGTAGTGACCATAAATGCCTTCCGACCATAACATACATATACATTTTAAACTATCTGGTGATTTCGACGAGTGCCTACACATTTGAAGAATTGAGGGCTTTTAAGGTACCCACAGGGACATTAGTTAGATTAGTCTTACTTAGATTTGCTTAGGTTAGATTAGTTTTAATTTGGTTTGCTTAGGTTTACTGAAAGAAATTTTTTTCCTATTGATTTTGATGGTTTTGAATTAATCTGACTTTCTTGTGGAAATTTTTACCTTGAAAAAAATTGCCTGGCATAACAAAGAAATATCAGATTAATTCAAAACACATCAAATTCTATCAGAAAAAAAATTGCTTTGTCATAAAAACAGACTGGGTCGTCTTACGAACCTTTACCTAAACCTAACATAACATAACCAAAATTAACCAAAACCCTAACCTACATTGACAAATATTAGAACCTTGTTAAAACGAAACTAAACTTTACTTTTCGAAGAGATCTCACAGAAAATATTGAATATCTCACAAACTAAGAATTTGCAACGGAATTTCGATTAAGAAAACCTTATCAAAATGCAACAGGTAATGCAAAAGTACCGCCCTGAATTATCTAGAGCATTCTGAAGAAGATGTAAATTAATGCCGGTTAGGTTAAATTAGGTTTGGTTAGATTCGGTTTTGCTCGGTTAGATTCGGTTATATAAGCTTTTTATATTTCATTACCCAAAAGTTTGGCATTTTACTTTAGATTTTTTTTCCTGATTGCCATATTATAGCCTGAATCTAGGTAAATTTCTCGAAGTCAATTGCTCGACAGTAAATTGCTCAAGAAATAATTTCTCAAACTATCAATTGCTCGACAGTAAATTGCTTAAGAAAATAACCTAACCTAACCTAAATAAAAATTTATCCATTCTTGATTTTAACTTTTCAATTAACAATAATAGTTATTTTTTTATGAGCTTTATGTTTTCATATTGTTTTCTAAGTGGCAATAGAAGGATTACGTTACCCAGAAGGTGACCCCAACATTATACATCCTTCTTGGCAACTCATCCAGTCTTTTCAAGTGTCCAAACCATCTGAGTATTATCATGCCCCGATCCCCCTCTTACTCAACCCCTTCTCCCCGTTACATTGACTTGGCAATGAAAAGGATAAAAAAGAATGAGGATAACTATTATTCCAGGTTCTTGGGCACTTAACAGAAAATAAAAACAAAACAAGTAAATGAACTAAGTTTATTTACAAGACACGGATAACTAATTTAATTTAATTCTGACTACCAGAAGGGTAATCGTATGTTAAAGTAATAAATTACCAATAACAAAATATAAAACAAAACACAAGATTTCGAGTCTTCCACAATAACCACAATAACACAAACACAAATATTAAAACACAAACTCAAACACAAACTCAAAATCGAAACTCAAACTCAAACCCCAACACAAAACACTAAAACACACAAACTCAAACTCAAACACAAAACTCTAAAACACAACCACAAAGAAATAAAATAAAATAAAATAACTAACTAAACTAAATAACTGGAGACACGGAAACGGGAACCAAGTACAAGGAGAGGAGATCCAACCCCATAAAAAAGGGATGTGGTTAAAAAGTCCTAGCTTATCTCCACTCTTCTCGCTACCAAAATAATCCCTACCAAAAGAGATAAAAGAAACAGAGGTTGGATATTAAATGCGCTAAGCAGAAAATGAAACAATATCCACCTCCCCTACGTTACCCAAACCAATCCCTACCAAAAGGGAATAAAACAGAGAATGAGTATTCAAGGCGCGAAGCCGAAAATAAAATAATACCCACCTCCAAACAGGTAACGTAAAAAAACACAAGGTAGGCAAGCCACACTAGACTCGCTCCCAGTCTCCAATTAAAAACTAACACCTTCACATACCTAAGGCACTACATACATCAACACCCTAACCTCTACACTAACATATATGAATATATATATATATATATATATATATATATATATATATATATATATATATATATATATATATATTACATACACACGCTATACCTCCGACACCGCTCCGACACAACCTGTACCCTCTGCGCGGTGACCTGGACTAGACTGTCCCGAGGCGCGCGGTGACCTCCTTAAATAGCCGCGCCTCCGCTACACAAGTGACCGCCGGAACCACTATGTAACTAAATGTGCACAAAACTTAAATACAAAGGAAACTACTCTTTAACTTATCTAACTTAACATTATATTTACATCAAAACATAGCAGATGAAAATACAAATATATAGCCAAAATTACAATACGCTCGCTCTTTTGACGACAATCTTAGAGCTAAAAAGTGTACAACGGGTTATAGCGTTACGTAACCTATCTTAAAAATACAATAAAAATATAATGACATGAAATTAAAATAGTAGTTCCCAATATAAAACATAATAGTGGAAATATACAACTTTCTTCATCTCCATCGCATCACAGACGATGCATGAGATAATCACTGCATTCACCGTTTCACATCTCCTTCTTCAAATTTATACAAAACAATTTAACAGCATATTTATAAAACTAAGCTTAACATAACAAAATTAACAAAAAATATGTGACCATCTTAAGGCAACATCAAAACGGTTGGAGTCACCTCTCGGCCGTGACCCTAGCTTGGGTCGACCCAGGGGAAGATTCCACTCCTCCCTCAAACAAAATGGTGGCTTAAAAAAATAAACAAATTTCCTCCGTCACGGATAAGCTACGTCCGTGACAGTCCTCCCTACCAAAAAGAAAAGAAAATGGGTGGGGAGGAAAGATACCGCACATTTTCTTTAGCTGGAGACTTAACGTGCAAAAAAAAAAAGGACTATTAAAGTTCTGAAGGAACAAAACAAAACTAGCGTTGTGGAGAGCATTGCCAAAAGAAAAAACAGTTCAGCTGGTTCAGACACGGGTAACAGCACAACAGGGCGTATAAGGCCCATACGCAACATGGCGTCAATCTCCTTTTAAATGATGGGAACCTGTCGAGGGTGTACTCGGTAAGGTGACTGCTTAACAGGCTTCGCTCCATCAACGTCTATGTCATGGACTATCTTCGTAGTCCGCCCAGGGCTGTCCTTAAAGACCTCAGGGAACTGATTCAAAACAGCGAGCACGCTGAAGCGCTGCTCCGCTGTCAAATGGTCCAGCTCCTCCTGCAAGGCGGCTCTCGCAACCCCATTCTCCTGCCACGCCCCTACTGAGGACGTCGACAAGGTACTGGCCACGGCCGTTTCCTCCTCCTCTTCCTCAACAGGTATGCAAGGACCTGAGAGACAAACGGGAGTGCCAGATAAGCCTCCCGAGGAAGAGTCGACAAAGCCCTTAAGCATGTTTACATGACATAAACGCTGCTGGCGACGACGACCTGGGGTAGACACCACATAGTTGGTATCACTCACTTTCTTCAACACCTCGAACGGTCCCTGGAATTTTGCCTCAAAAGGATCCCCCCGATGCGGCAAGAGTACTAAGACTCTGTCGCCTGGAGAAAATTCCCGTTGCACTGCTCCCTTTCCCTTGTCAAACCAATGCTTAGCACGGGTTTGACTCTCATCAAGATGTTCGGCTGCCAACTGCCAACATCGCAAAAGCTTGTGCCTAACCCCTCCTATCCATTCCAACAAGCTGAACTCTCTCTGGTCTGCTCCCAACAACGAATCTTTAATATGGGTCAGCGGACCTCTCACCTGGTGTGCAAATATTATCTCAAAGGGACTAAAACCAGTACTCTCTAAAGGGGAGTCTCTCAGCACAAACAAAACATAGGGAAGATTGTCATCCCAGTCAGTGTCGAATTGGAGGGCAAACTTGCGCAGGATGCTTTTCAGAGTTTGGTGGCTACGCTCCACCACACCTTGAGTCTGGGGGTGGTAAGGACTACTCACGGAGTGCTTAATTCCTAGAGACTTACAAAAATCATCAAAAATCCTACCACAAAAATAGCTAGCACCATCCGTCTGCACCTTACAAGGTACTCCAAAAAAAGAGAAAAACAGGTTTAAGTTCCTACAAACAACCTCCGCTGTAATCCTTCTAAGAGGTACGGCGTTAACATACCTCGAGGCTGCATCCACCATGGTGAGGAGGTACTCGTTACCTCTTTTGGTCTTCTTCAGAGGGCCAACGACGTCCACTTGGATGGTAGTGAAGGGTTCCGGCAGATGAGGAACCTTGACCAGCGGAACCGGCTTGATCTTCTGGTTCGGCTTCCCCACACGTTGACAGATCAGACACTCCTTACAGTGCCTGGCCACCTCTGCCCGAATCCCCGGCCAGAAGTACAGGCGGGTTAACTTCCCAAGGGTCTTCCTGACCCCTGAGTGTCCGGCAAAACGTCCGTCGTGGGCCACCTCCAGCAGGGCCTGACGATACCGGACCGGCACCATCAGCTGCTCCACGGAAGCCCACGCGGCGTCCTCCTTAGGGAAGGTGGGCGGCAGCCACCTTCTGAACAGTACCTCGTCCTTCAGAAAGTACGTGGTAGTCGGCGCGGCATCCCTCTGCTGCGTCAGCGCCTGGTCCAACATGGGGGCCAGACTCTCATCTTCCCTCTGCGCGGCGATCAAGGCCGTCCTTCCCTGGCGCACATTACCTGGGGACAAACAAACACCGGCCGAAAGAGGCTCGGCAAACATGGATGAAATATTGAGGTCCCCGACCTCGTTACCTTGGGCGGAACTCTGGGGAACTGGGGGTTCTGGAGTTTGGGCGGCGTTACTCATGCTGCGTGTCACAGCACAAAAGGGGAAAACTTGGGGCATATTGGCCTCCAGTTGTTCTAAATCTGCGGCGGCACTAGGCTCTTCCTGCAGGACCGGGGGAGGGGTTCCTCCCATTCTCTCCTCGGCCAAATCATTACCTAAAATGATGTCCACCCCTTTTACGGGCAACTCAGGCAAAATCGCAACTGGAGCCTCACCCTTAAAACAGTCAGAATCTAAAAAGATCCTGACCAAAGGTGCCGAATTACGGCCCCCAATGGAAGACAAGATTACCCATTCTCCTGTCTTCCCTCCAGTAACCACCCCTGCCTTAAGTAAGGTCTGTAAAGCCCCCGAGTCTCGGAGAACATTCACGGGACGAGTGACCCCGCCACCAGTTACAGACCCCCTCGACACAAAAGCTTTATAGCCAGCGTCCGGCTGGACCTCCTCGTCTCCGAGGGTAGTGTAGCGTTCCCCCACTCCTGGAGAAGGAAACACACAACCCACCGTCATTGTCTCCACTTCTGGGGACTTCTGCGTGGCCAACACTGCCTTCGCTTGCTCCTTAGGCTGGAGCCTGCGCCAGCAATAGTCTGCCTTGTGTCCCGCCTTCCCACAAAAGGAACACTTAAAAACTTCCCTCTGCCGACCTGGCGGCGCGGGCTTCGAAATACCCTTGCCTTGAGAGGGAGGGTCAAGGGAGCGCTGCTGCGTTCCCTTCCCTTTAAATTGGGAGAAGCTGTATCCCCCACCACCTGGCTTGGAACCAGACGTGTAGCTGTCTCTCCTAGCTAGGGTAAAATTGTCGGCTATCGTAGCGGCCTCCTCCACCGTGGTGATGTTTCGCTGTGCCAGGTGTGACGCTACATCCCTATCCACGACCTGTACAAACGCCTCCACTAACATCAACTCCACCAGCTGGTCATAAGACACCACGTTCTGGGATCGACACCAACTCACGAAAGCCTCCCGTTTCGCCCTAGCCAACTCGAGATGACTCTGCTCAGAGGTCCTTTTCAGAGCCCTAAACCTTTGTCTATAAGCTTCAGGCACCAGAGAGTAGACCTGAAGGACCTGCCTTTTTACCTGATCATAGGAACAAGCGTCCGTATCAGTAAGCGCCATATACGCTTTCAGTGCCTTACCCTTGAAGCTTTGCTGCAAGAGCAAGGTCCACTGATCTCTGGGCCATGAGAGACGAATGGCAAGCCTCTCAAAACTACTGAAGAAGGTGTCTACACTTCCTTCATTAAACGTGGGTATAAGCCTAATGGCCTTCCCCAAATCAAACATAGGAACACTGGAGCCGTTATTCCCAGCTGCCCCTAACTCAGCTAAACGCACCTGAGTTTCGGCAAGCCTCAACTGCAGCTCCAGCCGCCTAATCTCTGGGTCAACCTGGGGCGCCCTAAGCCCCTCGTCCATCCTATCACCTTCAGTAGCCGAGTGGAGAGATTCACTCTCGACTCTAACCAAACTGATCTGTTGAAGCACCAAGCTAACAAGGTCTGCTTTCAACAGTTGGTGATAGTCTGTCGCCCCTAAATGAGTAGCGATTAACCGTAATTCAGGTACAGTTAATCCGCCTACCTCCTCGGGCGTTGATTACCCACAAAAATCGACGCGTCTTCGTCACTCACGATACGGATGATGCCGAAAGACCGCGATACACACAAAAACACAAACAATGGCTTATGAAACGACTCGAGATCCTGGCGAGGTCGCCACTATCATGCCCCGACCCCCCTCTTACTCAACCCCTTCTCCCCGTTACCTTGACTTGGCAATGAAAAGGATAAAAAAGAATGAGGATAACTATTATTCCAGGTTCTTGGGCACTTAACAGAAAATAAAAACAAAACAAGTAAATGAACTAAGTTTATTTACAAGACACGGATAACTAATTTAATTTAATTCTGACTACCAGAAGGGTAATCGTATGTTAAAGTAATAAATTACAATAACAAAATATAAAACAAAACACAAGATTTCGAGTCTTCCACAATAACCACAATAACACAAACACAAATATTAAAACACCAACTCAAACACAAACTCAAACTCAAAACTCAAACTCAAACCCCAACACAAAACACTAAAACACACAAACTCAAACTCAAACACAAAACTCTAAAACACAACCACAAAGAAATAAAATAAAATAAACTAACTAACTAAACTAAATAACTGGAGACACGGAAACGGGAACCAAGTACAAGGAGAGGAGACCCAACCCCATAAAAAAGGGATGTGGTTAAAAAGTCCTAGCTTATCTCCACCCTTCTCGCTACCAAAATAATCCCTACCAAAAGAGATAAAAGAAACAGAGGTTGGATATTAAATGCGCTAAGCAGAAAATGAAACAATATCCACCTCCCCTACGTTACCCAAACCAATCCCTACCAAAAGGGAATAAAACAGAGAATGAGTATTCAAGGCGCGAAGCCGAAAATAAAATAATACCCACCTCCAAACAGGTAACGTAAAAAAACACAAGGTAGGCAAGCCACACTAGACTCGCTCCCAGTCTCCAATTAAAAACAAACACCTTCACATACCTAAGGCACTACATACATCAACACCCTAACCTCTACACTAACATATATGAATATATATATATCTATTACATACCCACGCTATACCTCCGACACCGCTCCGACACAACCTGTACCCTCTGCGCGGTGACCTGGACTAGACTGTCCCGAGGCGCGCGGTGACCTCCTTAAATAGCCGCGCCTCCGCTACACAAGTGACCGCCGGAACCACTATGTAACTAAATGTGCACAAAACTTAAATACAAAGGAAACTACTCTTTAACTTATCTAACTTAACATTATATTTACATCAAAACATAGCAGATGAAAATACAAATATATAGCCAAAATTACAATACGCTCGCTCTTTTGACGACAATCTTAGAGCTAAAAAGTGTACAACGGGTTATAGCGTTACGTAACCTATCTTAAAAATACAATAAAAATATAATGACATGAAATTAAAATAGTAGTTCCCAATATAAAACATAATAGTGGAAATATACAACTTTCTTCATCTCCATCGCGTCACAGACGATGCATGAGATAATCACTGCATTCACCGTTTCACATCTCCTTCTTCAAATTTATACAAAACAATTTAACAGCATATTTATAAAACTAAGCTTAACATAACAAAATTAACAAAAAATATGTGACCATCTTAAGGCAACATCAAAACGGTTGGAGTCACCTCTCGGCCGTGACCCTAGCTTGGGTCGACCCAGGGGAAGATTCCACTCCTCCCTCAAACAAAATGGTGGCTCAAAAAAATGAACAAATTTCCTCCGTCACGGATAAGCTACGTCCGTGACAGTATTCATAATAAATTTTTTTTGTAATTTACTTAAAAAATAATGTCCTTTTAGGTAAACATGATAGAAAACCAAGAAAATTTATTGACTTGTAAAATACAATAGATTAGATCTTAGATTATAAACAAACATTCAAGACATAAATCCATATACATCAATGAATACAAGTATGTAGAAAACTATGTACGTACATGTTTGGGAGACTGCTTTGTGTAAAAATTGAAAATGAAAGTAGTTGAGGAATAATATGGAGATAACATTTGTGTCTTCTCCCGAGGTTATTACTGTTATTTAATATCGCCTCTGTATATAGACAGTTAGGTACAGTAGGTGTTGTGTTATCAATAGTCGGGTTTTAGGACGTTTCTTGACCATCTGTTGTAAGACAATGTTGTTTGTTTGCCTTTCAAAATGGCGGCTGACCTCCTGAACCCCGGATGTGTGACGTCACGTAGGAACTATGTATAGAAACTGATGTAGAGAGTTAAGGGTGTGCCTTTTGGAACGGAACGCTGCTCCCCCAGCGTGGTAACACTGCAGCTCTGGCAGCTTTGGTCGAGCTGAGCGAGGCGACGGCGGCGGGACCACCGTATCAGGACATTGCCAATAATTCTTGCTTTCATGCTGGATGTTCCTACTTCTCCTCTAAGAGTGCATTTTTGGGCATATTTTGGAGCACCAAGTATTTGTCTGTAAACACCATTTTCTATTATTTGTAATTTATTAATTTCAGTTTCTGTGAAGTTTAGAATAAAGGACCCTGAACCGCCAGAAGACCTGCTTGCGGCAGCTACAGGGCAATTCTCGGGGTACCTGGGCAGGATGTCCTTGGGTGACCTCTCTATGTGCTGCCAGGAGGAGCTCTTCTGGGATAGCAAGGAAAAGTACCAGCCCATCTTTGAGGGCTGGGACCCCGAGAAGTTCCATGCGTTGACACGCCTGCTGGACAGGGGGACACTAGACGGTGGGGAAGAAGGCCTACATTACCCTTCACCAACTTTGTGCCACATTACTTGCTTCGCCTTGAGTGTCTGGGACTCCCTAATCAACAACAAGGAGAGGAGGAATAAGTAAGTCAAGTTTATTTATATTACAATACCATTATTTTTTTTTCTTTGATGGGGTAAACAGCATCGGTACATACATACATACATGCATATTTGATATGTTTAAATGCCATTATCTTACTGTGTGAGTGCTTACACACATACATTAGGGTTTTTTTTTTTTTTTACATTCTTCGAACGAATAGATGCTACAGACTATATCTAAACCAATATGTACTGACCCATAGGGTGGGGCCGATAATCCGTGCGACGTTGCCATATGTCTCATTACTTCAAAGAAAACGGAATAACAGTTCTTCTTTATTCAATTTAATGCATAACTTCGCTAAAAAAAAAAAAGTGATTAGAGACATGAAGATCTCTGCAGGTGATTATGCCATAAGTAAATTAAATACAGTAAAGGTGCTGGTTATATAAGTGAAAATTAGACTGATAATTTACATAATATTTTCTGTTGTGTGCTCTTGAGATACCCAGTGGTGAAAAGATACACAGGATGAGACACGGAAAATCCCGTCTCGGGTCGAATGGCAACGTCGCCTGATCTGAAATGCCACATCGTCATACATGTATATGAAATACCTTCATTTAATTTCGTATATAACACTTATTTGTATCACCTGCTATTTAATGAAAAGTCAGAATATTCTTAGAACGCTGTTTGTTGATAATACTATGATTAAAGAACCGTGAGAAGTATAAAGTGAATGTTTTGGTTTGAGATTTGGCAGAATGGTGGCCAACACCCTATGGATCAGTACATATTAGTTTTACTATAGTAGGTAATATAACCATAGGAATCAATCCATTAATTTATAAATTTAGTTGTACTTCTGAATTTTTTTTTTTCGGATGGTTACTTATTTTTATTTGTATAATTTTGTGTTCACTTGTAATGTGCTAACATTCACATTTTATTTCAGGTTTTTTGGTTGTGACAACCATAAGGACACATTCCTGCAGATCCTTGTTGGCTTGGCCAGGAAGTTACCAGAGTTTGAGGTGGCACAGTGCTGTAATGGCACAATGTAATAACCAAGATTCTCCCCGTTGTGGGCGGCAACCTTTTCAATGGTTTTGGCTCCAACTTGTGCAGGGACACAAACTCTGATGTTCACGCCAAGTTGCCCTCCAAACGCCAGGCCACCGACGACTGTGTGAGGGATACTAGAAGCCATGACCAAATGAAAAGGCAGAAGCTCCAGGGGCAGAAAAAATAGGTGATGGGGGAGATAATGACTGCGTCTTACAAGCCAGTGATTTGTGTCTCTTCAAGGGAGTTATACTTACTGCTACTGCAGACAGTGTTGTTGTTTTTTCTGTGCAACAGATATTTCTCCCCCTGCAAGACAGTGACTTGTGCTTTTCTTCAAGGGAGTTATACTTACTGCTACTGCAGACAGTGTTTTTTTTCTGTGCAATAGATATTTCTCCCCCTGCAAGACAGTGACTTGTGTCTCTCTGGACGCAAGTACGCCAATTCTTTGAGAGTGAGGCCATCGCCAGGCGTGTCAACCTGGTGTGTCTTTCTCGATACACCTTGGAGGAGGTGGCAGAGGAGATGCAGACCGCCAGGAAGCAGCTGGTCATGGAGGACACTCGGGTGGTTCAGATGTTGATTGGAGAGCTCTCTGGTGTAGTCTATGGTATTGCATATTAGTATGGACTACATTGGCTATGTATGTATGCGTTTTCAGTTTAAAATTCCAATATTCCTGGAAATTATTGCAAATATGGTGTTTTTATTGGTGTCTTAGGATTTAATAATTGTCGCTCACCAATGACGTATGTTGACTAATTTGTTTTTGTTGCCCATAAACATATTCTTCACATCACTCTGAGATGTTTGCTTTTTGTTTGAGGTTTCTATGATGATTTTAAGTATTTTATTCAAATAAAACAATATAAGTACCACTGTAGCACCATGATGTTATTGATGTATATCATGCAATATGCAGGCATGTCACATGAATGACATGATGTCAGAGTTAACTTAGTTAAGTTCATGCGAAGAAGTTCATCAACTTCCCTGGTCTGCCAGCAGGTGAGCTTGAAAAGCAGGCAAAAGATTTGTGTAATACTCTCACATCTGGAGATCAGGCTGACTTAAATTTTGATGAACTAATTGTGGAGATGCAGTCTTTTCCACAATGGCCAAAACAGGATATGACAGCATTAGATCTTCTAGTTTTTCTGGAGGAGAAAGACCTGATAGAGGTCTATCCAAACATGTGAGTGGCATTGAGAATTGCTGTCACTACCCCTGTGACTGTGGCATCTGCAGAGAGAAGTTTCTCTAAACTTAAGCTTATCAAAACATATTTAAGGTCTACAATGTCACAGGAGCGCCTAAATGGACTTGCAATTATAAGTATTAATTGAGAAATGTCCAAACAGGTTTCATATGATGAAACTGTAGATGCTTTTGCTGCTCGGAAGTCAAGACGAGTCAGGTTTTAAATAAGGAAAAAAAACGGAGAAAAATATTATTTTATAGGTTTAGATTGCCTTTTGAGTTTTACCTTAGATAGGATTTGCAATATAATGGTATAATGGTGGTGTTACTCTATTAAAATTTACAATAGTCTTATACTCTTGTAAATGTGGAGTCTGCACTTTCCTGTGTTTTTATTTACATGTACGTTATGAAGATGATTTATAAAGTATGTTTTGTTGTGTTGTAGTGCGAGTCATGTGACAAACGACAATAAAGAGGAAATAAAAGGTTTGAAATTGTTTGGGTTATTATTTCCAGCCAGGGGGGGCGCCTTAACAAGTTTTTGCCTGGGGCGCCTGCTGACATAAGGCCTCTTCTATTATTGCGTGAATCCGTTTCAGATCACTGAATCTGGGCGGGGCTTGGCCACTCTGGGCGGGGCTTAGCCGCGAAATCGTGTTCTATTTACCATCTTAAGGCCTCTTCTATTTGCGTGAATCCGTTTCAGATCACTGAATCTGGGCGGGGCTTAGCCGCGAAATCGTGTTCTATTTACCATCTTAACCCGTGATCTATAACAGATTCCTGAATCCGTCGAATCTGATTTGGGAGGTGGGTTATAGCAGACGACACTCGTTCGCGGGTTTTTTGCACCAGCCTGAGCCAGCCTCTTCTCAGAAGTTAATATTGATATATACTTCCAATAAAACAGTGTATATATACGAGGAAGATAGTAAGCGGTAGAGAAATGTTATAGAAATGTTACTGTAGGCACAGAATTGTATAATAGTGGTGATGAATATCAAAAACAAAGGAGATATATAACAGCAGCCTCTTCTCGGAATCTATTATTAAATATACCTCCAATAAAAACAGTGTATATATACGAGAAAGATATTAAGTGGTAGAAAATTTTTTCAAATACTACTGTAGGCTTAAAATTGTATAATAATGGTGATGAATACCAGAAATAAAGGCGATATAACAGCAGCCTCTAACCGGATTATTTATTTTCTTTTAATTTTGATATATACTCCCAAGAAAACAACTTACTTGTACGTGAAAGAGATTAAATGGTACAAAAAATCTGCATAAATGTTAGTGTAGGTACAAAAATATGTATAACCGTAGCATATGAATAGTTAAATAAGATAGCCCCAAAGTTTATTTTGGTTAAGGGGAAGCTCTACTCTACATTGATATACACAAATGATTCTGACACTCATTACCGTCCCAAATAAATAGTTAATAAGATATCCCCATTCCCTATCTTCTCCCAATAAACATGAGGACATGTGGGAATGTAAGGTTTTTTGGCTGGATGTAAAAGTGAAGTTTTACCCAAATCTAACCTAACCAGGGAAAGCCTATCGGCGCTACAGATTAGACATATATAAAAATAAGGGATATTTCTTTACAACTACTGCTCCACCTCTTTATTATATATATGAAGTCTTACATACTATACATAGTGTACTCAACACATCTGTGAAGGTTTTAGGGGGTGCTTACCATTATTTACCTCGCAAAACGTCTTTGAAGTTATGTTATGTTGGTTAGAGGCCTATTCTATTTGTTCTCAATAATCTACTCCGGATTCTGCTCTGAATCCGAATCTGTTTTGGATTAATTGGGTGCAAATAGAACAGCAGAATCTGTTTTGGATTCGCTGGATCAAAACAATAACAATGAGACTATTATGAGAGGCCAGTCGCTGCCCACTGTGCCCAGCCGTCACACTAGTCACTTCTCCGAGGAAGTGTTGAGAGCTACTTACTCAGTTACAATTTTCATTTCCTGATGCATTTAGGGTGACAGCGGCACCCCTAATTATCACCAACCTGCTTATTGTACAATAAAAAATCTTTATATAACTAAATGTATTATTGAAAACACCATTAGATTCTTGAAAAGTAGATTCCAGTCTGACGAACCTCAAGGTTAACCTTGCCAATGTTACACCTATTATTTCTTTACAAATACTGCTCCACCTATTTATTATAAATATACTATACATAGTGTACTTGAACATATTTGTGAAGGTTTCTGGCGGTGCTCACCATTATTTACCTCGCAAAACTTCTTTGAAATTATGATAGGTTATGTTAGGTTGGTTAGGTTATGTCAAGTTATGGCTATGTTAAAGTTGTTAGGTTACGGTTATGTTATGGTTAGGTTAAGTTAGTTTCAGTTAGGTTCGATTATATAAGATTTTTACATTTTATCACTCGGAAGTTAGGGCCCGCAAATTAGTTTTTTTGGGTGTTTGGGTATTAAAATGTAAAAATCTTATGTAACCGAATCTAACTGAACCGCACCAAACCTAACTTAACATAATCATAACCATAGATTACACCACATGGTGTAGTTTATGCCATAACATAACCGCAAACTAACCTAACAACCTTAACCTAACCATAACTTAACCTAACTTAAGGCCTCTTCTATTTGCGTGAATCCGTTTCAGATCACTGAATCTGGGTGGGGCTTGGCCGTTCTGGGCGGGGCTTAGCCGCGAAATCGTGTTCTATTTACCATCTTAACTCGTGATCTGTAACAGATTCCTGAATCCGTCGAATCTGATTTGGGAGGTGGGTTATAGCAGACGACACTCGTTCGCGGGTTTTTTGCACCAGCCTGAGCCAGCCTCTTCTCAGAAGTTAATATTGATATATACCTCCAATAAAACAGTGTATATATACGAGGAAGATAGTAAGCGGTAGAGAAATATTGTAGAAATGTTACTGTAGGCACAGAATTGTATAATAGTGGTGATGAATATAAAAAATAAAGGAGATATATAACAGCAGCCTCTTCTCGGAATCTATTATTGATATATACCTCCAATAAAAACAGTGTATATATACGAGAAAGATAATAAGTGGTAGAAAAATGTTTCAGAAATACTACTGTAGGCTTAAAATTGTATAATAATGGTGATGAATACCAGAAACGAAGGAGATATAACAGCAGCCTCTAACCGGGTTATTTATTTTCTTTGAATTTTGATATATACTCCCAAGAAAACAACTTACTTGTACGTGAAAGAGATTAAATGGTACAAAAATTCTGCATAAATGTTTGCAAAAATATGTATAACCGTAGCATATGAATAGTTAAATAAGATATCCCCAAAGTTTATTTTGGTTAAGGGGAAGCTCTACTCTACATTGATATACACAAATGATTCTGACACTCATTATCGTCCCAAATAAATAGTTAATAAGATATCCCCATTCCCCATCTTCTCCCAATAAACATGAGGACATGTGGGAATGTAAGATTTTTTGGCTGGATGTAAAAGTAAAGTTTTACCCAAATCTAACCTAACCAGGGAAAGCCTATCGGCGCTACAGATTAGACATATATAAAAATAAGGGGTATTTCTTTACAACTACTGCTCCATCTCTTTATTATATACATGAAGTCTTACATACTATACATAGTGTACTCAACACATCTGTGAAGGTGTTAGGGGGTGCTTACCATTATTTACCTCGCAAAACGTCTTTGAAGTTATGTTATGTTGGTTAAGTTAGGTTAAGTTATGGTTAGGTTAAGGTTGTTAGGTTAGTTTGCAGTTATGTTATGGTTATGTTAAGTTAGGTTTGGTGCGGTTCAGTTAGGTTCGGTTACATAAGATTTTTACATTTTAATACCCAAACCCCCCAAAAAACTAATTTGCGAACCCTAACTTCCGGGTGATAAAATGTAAAAATCTTATATAATCGAACCTAACTAAACCTAACCATAACATAACCGTAACCTAACAACTTTAACATAACCATAACTTGACATAATCTAACCAACCTAACATAACCTATCATAATTTCAAAGAAGTTTTGCGAGGTAAAAAATGGTGAGCACCGCCAGAAATCTTCACAGATATGTTGAGTACACTATGTATAGTATATTTATAATAAAGAGGTGGAGCAGTATTTGTAAAGAAATGATAGGTGTAACATTGTCAAGGTTAACCTTGAGGTTCATCAGACTTGAATCTAGTTTTCAAGAATCTAATGGTGTTTTCAATAACACATTTAGTTATATAAAGATTTTTTATTGTACAATAAGCAGGTTGGTGATAATTAGGGATGCCGCTGTCACCCTAAATGCATCAGGAAATGAAAGTTGTAACTCTCAACACTTCCTTGGAGAAGTGACTAGTGTGACGGCTGGGCAGCGACTGGCCTCTCGTTGTTATTGTTTTGATCCAGCGAATCCAAAACAGATTCTGCTGTTCTATTAGCACCCAATTAATCCAAAACAGATTCGGATTCGGAGCAGAATTCGGAGTAGATTATTGAGAACAAATAGAAGAGGCCTTTAGATATTTCTAATCATCCTGGTATTTTCCGTCCTTCATAATTTCTGGACCACTCATTTAATTTATTACAAGGTAATAAAAACAATATATATGTACCGAGTACAACGGGCCAACTATCATTACGGTGATTCCTTTGCGGAATCACCGGTAAATCCTCGTATTCTCGACGCTCGTTAAGATACCTTGTTATGGTTAGAGTAGGTACTACTAGCGAAAGAGGATGATGGGAAAAACGCGTGACGTCACTGGAACTGAGGATATATATACCGGTCTGGGCGGAAGGTCAGTCACTAGTGTTCCGTGACCCCGCTCCAGACAGGTAAGCCTTCAGTGTTCCTAAAAGCCTTGCCACACTTGAAAAAACATTGTTATTAATATCTAACAGTAAATTGTCCTCCCGGATACAGCTGCCGAGAGGACCAGCAAAAGACTGTCTTTCGGTTGTGGTTTGACGAAGGCTGCATGTGGAGTTGCCTCTCAAACAAGGACGACGGCCAGAAGGACCCAGTGACTCTCAAACAATATTTGTGGCGTGAGTGTATTTTGGTCGTTTTCCATCAGTTCCCTCACGTATAGTTAGGTAGGATAGAATAGGAATATTTGTGTTAAGGTATATGTTTATGTTTGTGTCGCTAAGGGTGGATAAGCATTTGTAAGAGCACCACCACGGATATAGCGAGTACTTTATTTATTTATTCATCATTAAAGTTGTCCATTATTTTACTATACTCGTTTTCTGTTCGTATCTCAACCTCGGTGGTGGAGGGCCAAGTGGTAGTAGTAGCAATAGTGTCGATACCCAAGTGGTGTCGTGGTGGCAGCATAGAAAGTAGATAGAAAGTAGTAGATAAGAAGGGTAGAGTTAATACCGAAACGGTACAGTGATGACGGCAGTGTCAATAGAAAGTAACATTTACCTACGGTACAGTTTCAGTAACACGGACCCTCGGTACAGTGGTGGCAGCGGTGGGATGCAAATTACGCATCAGCCCACGTTGTCCGGAGGACGCTACGTAGTGCTAGTTAGGTAGGTAGTTAGCCCCCCAAGTCTTTTTTTTTTATTATTCTCTTAGTGGTAATAGGGATAATCGTAGTTTAGATGTTTAAAGTAGCCATTGTAGGGCATAGCCAAGTGCCCTCTTACCTGGACCACTTACCCTCTCCTATTGATGTCCAGATATTTAAATCACCTGGAGCCACAGCCCGGTCCTTTTTTCATAATGAACACCTGACCGCTGTATTCAACAGCCGTTATGACATGGTGTTGTGGCACCTACAGTGGTGGGGAGCCTAAGGGTTTAGACAGTTGTCAGGCCCAGACCTCCAAACCTGGCCTCACGGCCGCACCGAAGAAGCTACGAAAGCAAACACAGCCCCGCTGAGCACCCTTCCCCTCCCCTCCGTATCTGCGTGGATACGGCTTAACTAAATTTAACAGGTGGTATTTTTTTTTAGTTCTTGAATTTTTTTTTTTGCTTTAACTTTTGATTAGTGTGATTAAGATTCAATTCACGGGTTAGATTTGAAAGAGGAAGAAGAGTTTTTTTTTCTTAAGGTCGTATGGGTCCTTCCCCCCTCCAATTAAATTTTAATTATGAATTCTCAGATAGACTTGTTAGGCGACTCGTGGTTTCCCCAGGAGGAAATAACAGAAGTGGGTGAACAAGCGCTTGGTGGAGCAATAAAACCAGAGTGTTCAGAAGTCGGTCATCACGATCAGAGGAAGATGGAGTCCTTTATTATTCTAAACAGAAAAGAGATAACACCTTGCTCGATTCGTTGGTGGTGCCCACGGTAATGAAACGGAAAGCCCATGCTATGTTTTTTTAAAATTGAAACGTCGGATGAGTGTGACGCGGGAGTTAGGGATATTAACTTATACGTGAGGGCGACTATGGTGGTGCCAAATACACACTCCTCCATTTCGAGGGTGGACGAGGCAGTTACTACTACAACCATCATTACAACCACCACCTCACTGTCAACGGCGACACAATCCACCGTGCCGCGGACAAGTTAACACTAGTTGTGGGTGATGGAGGTTCTATAGTCGACATGAGCGAGATCGTGTTTCCTTCCGAGGATGAAGATGACACGGAGGAACCACGCAGAGCCCGAAGGCCTGTGAGGAATTCCTAGAGGAGTGTTGAGAGGGAGAGATGGTAGTAAGTAGACCCCTGGGTGGTTAAAGGAAAGGTTACTGCCTATAGAAACTCTTTTGCAGCGGCGAAGAGATGCCGAGCTGGTAAACTGGTCCCGCAGCTGAAGCAGAGATCACCGCAGTCCTGGGGGTTCTGTAGTGCCCAGGTAAAGGACTGGAAGTTCACCCCCCATGGATGAAGGCTTTGGTGAGACCCCGTCGAGGATCACCACCCTGCTCAGTTTGCCAGGACTGGTTGGGAGTTGGGTTCACCTATTCCGACCAGGAGGTCGAGTCACGTCTGACTCGGAAGTCTTGCATAGAGACAAGAAGGAAGAAGAAGACCGGTCCCGACTTATGTTGATAATATATAAACTCATGTTCTTACGAGTGTGAGAATACGAGGATTTATTTTTTTTTAAAGAGGAAAGCCGTGTACCGAGTACAACGGGCCAACTATCATTACGGTGATTCCTTTGCGGAATCACCGGTAAATCCTCGTATTCTCGACGCTCGTTAAGATACCTTGTTATGGTTAGAGTAGGTACTACTAGCGAAAGAGGATGATGGGAAAAACGCGTGACGTCACTGGAACTGAGGATATATATACCGGTCTGGGCGGAAGGTCAGTCACTAGTGTTCCGTGACCCCGCTCCAGACAGGTAAGCCTTCAGTGTTCCTAAAAGCCTTGCCACACTTGAAAAAACATTGTTATTAATATCTAACAGTAAATTGTCCTCCCGGATACAGCTGCCGAGAGGACCAGCAAAAGACTGTCTTTCGGTTGTGGTTTGACGAAGGCTGCATGTGGAGTTGCCTCTCAAACAAGGACGACGGCCAGAAGGACCCAGTGACTCTCAAACAATATTTGTGGCGTGAGTGTATTTTGGTCGTTTTCCATCAGTTCCCTCACGTATAGTTAGGTAGGATAGAATAGGAATATTTGTGTTAAGGTATATGTTTATGTTTGTGTCGCTAAGGGTGGATAAGCATTTGTAAGAGCACCACCACGGATATAGCGAGTACTTTATTTATTTATTCATCATTAAAGTTGTCCATTATTTTACTATACTCGTTTTCTGTTCGTATCTCAACCTCGGTGGTGGAGGGCCAAGTGGTAGTAGTAGCAATAGTGTCGATACCCAAGTGGTGTCGTGGTGGCAGCATAGAAAGTAGATAGAAAGTAGTAGATAAGAAGGGTAGAGTTAATACCGAAACGGTACAGTGATGACAGCAGTGTCAATAGAAAGTAACATTTACCTACGGTACAGTTTCAGTAACACGGACCCTCGGTACAGTGGTGGCAGCGGTGGGATGCAAATTACGCATCAGCCCACGTTGTCCGGAGGACGCTACGTAGTGCTAGTTAGGTAGGTAGTTAGCCCCCCAAGTCTTTTTTTTTTATTATTCTCTTAGTGGTAATAGGGATAATCGTAGTTTAGATGTTTAAAGTAGCCATTGTAGGGCATAGCCAAGTGCCCTCTTACCTGGACCACTTACCCTCTCCTATTGATGTCCAGATATTTAAATCACCTGGAGCCACAGCCCGGTCCTTTTTTCATAATGAACACCTGACCGCTGTATTCAACAGCCGTTATGACATGGTGTTGTGGCACCTACAGTGGTGGGGAGCCTAAGGGTTTAGACAGTTGTCAGGCCCAGACCTCCAAACCTGGCCTCACGGCCGCACCGAAGAAGCTACGAAAGCAAACACAGCCCCGCTGAGCACCCTTCCCCTCCCCTCCGTATCTGCGTGGATACGGCTTAACTAAATTTAACAGGTGGTATTTTTTTTTAGTTCTTGAATTTTTTTTTTTGCTTTAACTTTTGATTAGTGTGATTAAGATTCAATTCACGGGTTAGATTTGAAAGAGGAAGAAGAGTTTTTTTTTCTTAAGGTCGTATGGGTCCTTCCCCCCTCCAATTAAATTTTAATTATGAATTCTCAGATAGACTTGTTAGGCGACTCGTGGTTTCCCCAGGAGGAAATAACAGAAGTGGGTGAACAAGCGCTTGGTGGAGCAATAAAACCAGAGTGTTCAGAAGTCGGTCATCACGATCAGAGGAAGATGGAGTCCTTTATTATTCTAAACAGAAAAGAGATAACACCTTGCTCGATTCGTTGGTGGTGCCCACGGTAATGAAACGGAAAGCCCATGCTATGTTTTTTTAAAATTGAAACGTCGGATGAGTGTGACGCGGGAGTTAGGGATATTAACTTATACGTGAGGGCGACTATGGTGGTGCCAAATACACACTCCTCCATTTCGAGGGTGGACGAGGCAGTTACTACTACAACCATCATTACAACCACCACCTCACTGTCAACGGCGACACAATCCACCGTGCCGCGGACAAGTTAACACTAGTTGTGGGTGATGGAGGTTCTATAGTCGACATGAGCGAGATCGTGTTTCCTTCCGAGGATGAAGATGACACGGAGGAACCACGCAGAGCCCGAAGGCCTGTGAGGAATTCCTAGAGGAGTGTTGAGAGGGAGAGATGGTAGTAAGTAGACCCCTGGGTGGTTAAAGGAAAGGTTACTGCCTATAGAAACTCTTTTGCAGCGGCGAAGAGATGCCGAGCTGGTAAACTGGTCCCGCAGCTGAAGCAGAGATCACCGCAGTCCTGGGGGTTCTGTAGTGCCCAGGTAAAGGACTGGAAGTTCACCCCCCATGGATGAAGGCTTTGGTGAGACCCCGTCGAGGATCACCACCCTGCTCAGTTTGCCAGGACTGGTTGGGAGTTGGGTTCACCTATTCCGACCAGGAGGTCGAGTCACGTCTGACTCGGAAGTCTTGCATAGAGACAAGAAGGAAGAAGAAGACCGGTCCCGACTTATGTTGATAATATATAAACTCATGTTCTTACGAGTGTGAGAATACGAGGATTTATTTTTTTTTAAAGAGGAAAGCCGTGTACCGAGTACAACGGGCCAACTATCATTACGGTGATTCCTTTGCGGAATCACCGGTAAATCCTCGTATTCTCGACGCTCGTTAAGATACCTTGTTATGGTTAGAGTAGGTACTACTAGCGAAAGAGGATGATGGGAAAAACGCGTGACGTCACTGGAACTGAGGATATATATACCGGTCTGGGCGGAAGGTCAGTCACTAGTGTTCCGTGACCCCGCTCCAGACAGGTAAGCCTTCAGTGTTCCTAAAAGCCTTGCCACACTTGAAAAAACATTGTTATTAATATCTAACAGTAAATTGTCCTCCCGGATACAGCTGCCGAGAGGACCAGCAAAAGACTGTCTTTCGGTTGTGGTTTGACGAAGGCTGCATGTGGAGTTGCCTCTCAAACAAGGACGACGGCCAGAAGGACCCAGTGACTCTCAAACAATATTTGTGGCGTGAGTGTATTTTGGTCGTTTTCCATCAGTTCCCTCACGTATAGTTAGGTAGGATAGAATAGGAATATTTGTGTTAAGGTATATGTTTATGTTTGTGTCGCTAAGGGTGGATAAGCATTTGTAAGAGCACCACCACGGATATAGCGAGTACTTTATTTATTTATTCATCATTAAAGTTGTCCATTATTTTACTATACTCGTTTTCTGTTCGTATCTCAACCTCGGTGGTGGAGGGCCAAGTGGTAGTAGTAGCAATAGTGTCGATACCCAAGTGTTGTCGTGGTGGCAGCATAGAAAGTAGATAGAAAGTAGTAGATAAGAAGGGTAGAGTTAATACCGAAACGGTACAGTGATGACAGCAGTGTCAATAGAAAGTAACATTTACCTACGGTACAGTTTCAGTAACACGGACCCTCGGTACATATATATATATATATATATATATATATATATATATATATATATATATATATATATATATATATATATATATATATTCTTGTTTTTTATTTGTATCAAGGGTTAAAACCAGATAATTTATATACCATGCATGCAAACTACTTAAGTAATGAAAGCACCGAAAGCAAAATTTTGGTAATTTTACAGATAAGATGGATAATGCGGCAGAAATAATTTGTTAGAATACTTTCCACAAAGCAAACATATATATATATATATATATATATATATATATATATATATATATATATATATATATATATATATATATATATATATATATATATATATATATATATATATATATATATATATATATATATATATATATATATATATATATATATATATATATATATATATATATATATTGGATTTGGTGAAATACTGCAACCTAATTAAGATGTGATTATACCAAGAAAATAAACACTCATTTTGAGGTAATAATTTACACTATCATATGGAGAAAAAAAGTAAATAAAAAGCCATAAAGCTGCTTTACATTACATATTGATATCAAATAAGAACAATTACCAAGCACATAGAATTAAAACCAGCCAAATAATTACATCCCATACATGTAAACTACTGCAAGCATAATTTTGTAAGTTTTACAAACAAGAACGATATTGTTCCAGAAATAATTATTAGATTAACTTCCACAAAGGAAAAGCCAGAAAAGATATTGCATATATTAAGTTATTAGTAACCAAATTATGATGTGATTATACTAACTGCAATATAAACACCATAGCATTAAGGCGATAATCAACACCATAATATAAGATTTTGTGCAATTATGGAAATCAAAAACTAAATATGTAAAGCCATAAAGCTGCCTTACATTACATGTTGAATGTCAATCAGTTAACACACATGACAGACACTCCAAGGAGTACATGCATGAAAGAGGTGCTGTTAGAAGGGGAGTGCTTCAAGTAGCAAGGAGGGAGTGTGTGAATAGTTAGAATTGGAGGTTCTGCCGAGGCCATCCCCTCATGGGGCACTCCCAGAGGGAACGAGGCGTCAGAGACTAGGCACAATGGTGGGATGATTTAACACACCAAGCAACAAACCAGAAAGGCAGAAGCATTACATCCTAATAAAGATAGAGTGGGGGAACATGCTATTCTGTGCATATCTGCGGGCACACATCTCCTGTCACATAAGCCTTTGAACCTGTGGTGGCAATTAATCCGTTACGCCAGGACACAAGGACACTGTGATATCCGCTATTCCACAGTTTATCTTACCCAGGTTACCCTAGGTACCCATTTATCTACCAACCCTTTTGGGAGGATGAACAGGTGGGTGAGCTGTGTATCAACTGTTTTCATCTGGGATTAGACTTGGGCCAGCAGATTCATTGTCACTGCACCAATGAGGCACAGTACATCTTAGAGGATGTCATATGTATAGTATTAATGGCACAGATGGCATTGTATATCATAATGCAAGGCAAGTACAAAGGCAGTTGACAAATACTTCATGCAACAAGCTTCCAAAATAAATACTGTTTACGGCAAAAAGTACCACAGCTTTTACCATATCTATATCTATATATATATATATATATATATATATATATATATATATATATATATATATATATATATATATATATATATATATATATATATATCTATCTATCTATCTATCTATCTATCTCTATCTATCTATCTATCTATCTATCTATCTATCTATCTATCTATCTATCTATCTATCTATCTATCTATCTATCTATATATATATATATATATATATATATATATATATATATATATATATATATATATATATATATATATATATATATACATACAGTATACTGATACATACATTAATGCACAAGTTCCAAACATGACATGACATATCAAAAGGCAGGTTAAGGTGAATAACTTAAAATATTTCTTAGATCAAACAAGCCAAATTAACATAGAAATTAAAAAAGGAAAAAATTCAAATGCTGTAAAAAGTAAGATAAAAAACATGGTGTAATAATTATAACGGTGTTATACTAAACCCCTTACAATAACGTAGATAACATTCATTCACCACTATGTAATGCCCAAAAACAATGTTACAAAAAGCAGAACTTAAATTATATGAGCAAGTGGTTACAGAAATTATAGCTCAAGGCAGTGCAAGCCATTCTGACAAAGCCATCCCACACACCATGCACAAGAGGCAGTGCAGGCCTTTCAGACAAAGCCATCCAACACACCATGCACACAAGGCAGTGCAAGCCTTTCTGACAAAGCCATCCCACACACCATGCACACAAGGCAGTGCAGGCCTTTCTGACAAAGCAATCCCACACACCATCCACACAAGGCAGTGCAAGCCTTTCTGACAAAGCCATCCAACACACCATGCACAAAAGGCAGTGCAGGCCTTTATGACAAAGCCATCCCACACACCATGCACACAAGGCAGTGCAAGCCTTTCTGACAAAGCCATCCAACACACCATGCACAAAAGGCAGTGCAGGCCTTTATGACAAAGCCATCCCACACACCATGCACACAAGGCAGTGCAGACCTTTCAGACAAAGCCATCCCACACACCATCCACACAAGGCAGTGCAGGCCTTTCAGACAAAGCCATCCAACACACCATGCACACAAGGCAGTGCAAGGCTTTCTGACAAAGCCATCCCACACACCATGCACACAACACAAAATATAAAGTATTCTAGACCCAAAAGCCACCAATGCACAGCAAATCAAAATATACGTTACCATTGCAGGAAAACTGAAACTTTGTAATTGTTGCCTAGAAATAGAAGAAAATGAAATTCCGAGATTAATCAAACTATAAAGAAAAAAATACTAATGTAATACCTTTAAAAGTTTCCTATTTTTCCTTTGGGACCTCTGTAACGGTTCCCTATTTCTCCATTTTTAAGTATAAAAAAATTTTAGTCTTACATATATAAGGTGAATGGTACTGACTAGTTGGGTGGAACACAATTGTAAGGGCGTCTTGAAATTATGCTTGTTTAAACGTGATATTAAATTTTGGGAAATTTTACTACCTAACATGGCTTTATCAATATTACATCTTACAATTGACTCTACTTCTTCGAAATACTGCAAACAGGAATCTGAAGGAATAGTTAGTCCCCCAAATGGGGACTCAGAGTTTTCTTCTGTTTTAAAATAACAAAAAGTTTTAGTAAGATCTAAATCCCGTTTGCTGTCTAATAAATGTGTTCTGCAAATTTCACAATTATGAGTTTATAAAAAATTTTTGCAAGTCCAACCAACTACATACATCAGACCATTCACCTCTGCCAATGGCAAATTATCTGTAAAAAAAATCTTCTTCATCAGATTCTATATCATAAGAGGAGGAAGGGAAATCTGATTCACAATTTGAGGTTATGTCTTCGAAATGTGACTCATCTATTTCACAGTTGCCAGAAAATGGAGCCTGAAGATTATTATTATTTACCACTGACTTAAGAGTTTTCATGAAATTATATGCATTTGGGTGGTCACAGTTTCCAACTCTAATCCTCAATTTGCCAAACAAATTTTCCAGACAGTCCTGGTTCAGTCTTCGTGTGAGAAGGTAATTCACTTCATAGCTCTGGAGATCTTGCCAGAGAGCTCGAAGTGATGCTAGATTGATGAGCCAGCCTTCTAGACAGTGAATGTGTACATGAGGTGGTGCACAAACTTCAAATGACTTTATATATGCAATAGTTTTTTCAATGAATTTCATTTGACATGAATTGGCTTTAATAGCTGTAAGAAATTTTTTGTAATGATATCGTTGATTACTATTAAAACAAACAAACAATTTATCAACCTCATATACAAAATCTGCTGTATGGGAAACTGCATGTGGCAGCGAGCCTGCAACGGAATGCGTCAACATGCCTGCTGCCACAGTTCTACTCATCACCTGGGTAGCAAGATTCACCCGCATTTTTGAAAAGTCGTCCACACACATGTGCCTTTTGGTCAATTTTGGAGCAAGTCTAAGTTTCATATCATGATCTTTGGCAAAAAATTGTTTTATATGATCCCATGAAATTATTTTCCCCCCAATCTTTATATTATACTTTAAAAGAGTGTTTCTTAGGCTTTTCAAAAGATGAGGAGGATCAAAAAAGAAATTTACCTTCTCATCATTGACTTCAAAAGAAGGATTTTCTGGCGTCATGCCAAGTGTCCGGAACAGAGAACGATGCACACCTTCTTGGTCACAGACTGTGAACATTACTTTCATCCCCGTTTCTTGAACTTTTTTAATTGAAGCATCATACAACTCTTTAATTTTGCAAGTGTTAATCCCACCCGAGTAAAAGAAGACCCCAAGAACCATTTTCCATTTATTTATAAGCCCCTTAACCATAAAAACAAGTGCATGGTTTGCCATTTTGAGACTGTTGCCATGTTCTCCAAAATCCTCCCTTCCAATGATGGAGTCAGAGGCCTTGTCATAATGAAGGGACTCTTTAATGCTCATTGCATCAAATACAATGCCACATAGAGTCTCTTCCTTTGGCGAGGTCTCTGCCCTTTTTTTCAGGATTGCCAGAGCAGGCTTGCTCCAGCCAGTACTTAGGGGAATTTTTCTTAACCATGAATGCAATGATGAAGCTGAAGGCAGATGAAAAATTGACCTTAGAAATCTGTAAGCTTTAGGACTGTGATGGTACATGGCTAAAGCAAATCTCTCTTCCACCCCATACCTTACGCCTGTCTTACTTTTTACAGCATTCAAAACCTGCCTTTTGAAAAAATGGTACACAGGGTCTTGCATATAAGCAGCTGCTTTTGTAAGCAGCTGTTGGGGGGTACGCACCAGGTCTTTCCTCATCTTTCCTCAGTTGTCGATTTTGTTTACGAAGTCTTGAAACATGATTTTGCAGAAGTTTAACTGCTTTGCCTGTTGGGAAATTTTTTTTTATCAAAACTATATTCACCTAAAAAGTTGTTATTGTCCCCTTCCAAGGACATTTAATACTTAGCGGTTGACTATGGCAGAATATTGGCCACATTTCCCTGTTCTAGCAATACCTTACTGTGTGGTCAAGGCCATTCCTGTAATTTCTGTCCTACATAACCATTGCACTTAAACTTCAATCATGTAGTCTCTATACAAACTCACCCTCATTACATCTCCAAACCTCCTCAATGTAATACACTTCCACTAATCACTCCAATCCCTTTAAAGTTGCACCCTTGCAAAAGTTCTCATCCAAATTCTAATTGCACTCTCTAAACAACATAGTCTTCTTACGTAACCATAGATATCATCATTATTGATGCCACTCTTGCTTCACATTTCTCTCATTCATAACCCTTTACAGTGTCACAATGACATGACTTCTTTTAACTGCTCTCTCTTATTTTACCTTCTATGCCTCGCTGCTTAAACAAAGTTATTTAGGCCCCTTTCACACATATCAACTTTTCGCCGTGCGCCGTCTACGGCACGACGTCGTGCTCTCAAACAACCCTGGGTGTCTATGGACGCTTTCACACATCACGACCGTCGTTGTCACCACGTGGATTGCGTGAAATGTACATGGCACGCTATGGACGCGTTCACACTTGTCAACCTTTCGTCGTCTCGACAGCGATGTAACTCTTTATGAAATTTAAATCCATAGTAACACATGCTACACATATTACTAGAATGCAATTAATTGTTAAAAAGTAGTATTAAGACAATGCACTTGGTATATAAAGAGGTTTGGTGCACTCAAACCATAACTAACATCTATTCTTATTTTATGTATCCTGCAAACACTATCAAACATATTCACACAATCACTATAATCACTTACAATAAAAAAAAATATCATGGGCAAACAATCATAATTAGCATCTGTTTTACATCAGTACAATATCAATGCGAGTCCAACCTAAATTAGGCTGGGGTCACACATGCGCGGTTCAGCGATACGTTTCACTGCAGATTGAATGTTGACAGTTCAATGCAGAGCACAACGAACTTTCCTGAACTGCCATGTGCGGTTTTGTTACGCAAAGAAACATTTTAAATACAGACGTTATATGGTCTACTTAGAGTTGCGTTTCGGATAGAGGCGTTCCAATTGTGGATCTGTTACTGATAGCTGCGTTTTATTTACGGAGCTGTTATGGAAAATACGGAACACATATGGAGTGATTAAGGAGCCACTACTGAACGTTCACAGACAGATTGTGTTGTTTGTGCCACATATATAAAAGGTATCTTCCAATGTTCCCACCAGTGCAGTCAGGGATACCAAGCAGTCAATGTATCGCTGAACCACGTATGTGTGATCCCACTTCAAGTATTATCAGGTATATTATAGTATAGGCCGTAATCCAAAATTACAACCTAATATATAAAATAAATAGAGTAAATTATTTAATAACTTACGTTTCTTGTAAGACTTAGGTGTGAAGGTGTGAGGATGACCTGGTGGCCTTGTGTGAGGGTGGCCTGATGCTGCCCGTCAGATGCAGAATATTCTGTAAAAATTACATATATTACTTATTGTGTCACCTGTTTTCACGGTATAATGCATTTTCATATCCATTACATTTTTTTATTGAATGCTAGTCAATACTGTTGTAAGAGTTCTATCTTTTTTAACACAAGATAAAAGTCTTACTTTTGGCTTCCCTTCCCCTCCACCCAAAACAAAATGAAAGTAATAATCAAGAAGTTCAAGACAATACTTTTACATTTGTATTAATTTCAATTTACATTTTTATGGTAATTTCTATCTCTAGTGTGTAGTGAACCACACACACAACAAACAGAAACAAACGACAGAAGAAATATTACAAACATACAAACATTCATGATACTAAAGGTTGTACCTTGTATGCACATGAACTGTGAAGGCAATGGTTCTGCACCTAGAGTATTTGCACCCCTCAACGAGGTAGACAGGCTCGTAGGAGATGCAATTATGCTGCCATTATCCATGGCTCTTTGGTAATGAGGCACTCTGGTCATCTTGAGAGAACGAAGAGTGAACATTTTGTGAAGCAGATGTATGTGTGTGAAATTGAGGGTCATAGGAGTAGAGTAATGACAGTTGTAAGATGGGAAGATAGAGAAAGATTGGCTCAGTATTTTGAAGGACTGTTTAATGTCAAAATCAAAAGTGATGGGTGAGTTCTTACCTGCACCATGATGCAAGTGAATGGTCTCCTTCACCTGAGTGGAAGTGTGGATGGCAGACGGTGAAGGAGGATTTTCATGGTTGTCTGAAGAGATGGAAATGACACACACTTCAGTGTCATTCCACTCTGTAATATTGATATCATATTAGAAGGAGAAATCTAATTGCTCAGGATCAATGGCAATACAATAGACATATAGTTGAAGAAATACAAATAAATGATACTACTAATAATTGTATAACCATACCAACACTGACATAAGGGATTGAGATGTACATGTGGAATGAGGGCTTAAAATTAAGGATACACAAAAGTAAGAATGCAAATGCAATCATGAAAAGATATGAGTTAGATGACATTATCCATGAAGGGAATCTGGAAGAAAGGGATTTAGATTGCAAGAGTTGTGGACATTGAATGTAACACAACAATGGATGAAAGTTATATGAGAGGACTGTGTTAGCTGTAAGGATAAGATTAAAACATTAATGAGACTGTGTATGACAATTATGTAAAGTGGTAATCGAGGTTGTTTGACACATGGTGATAATAAATTAGAAATAGCTTATTAAGAGTCTACATGAGGGTATCTAACAGTTAAGTGGATCAAAGGAGTAAATGGTCCTTGAAGGGATAGAGATGACAGACCTCAAAGGAGCTTTTGACTCCTCTTCACATAATGCCATTATTGAAAAACTTTCCCGCCTGGGACTCAATGGTTCCCCACTCAATTGGGTTCAGTCCTTCCTGTCTTCCAGGTCCTTCTCTCTGGTGATAGGTAACTCCTACTCTAGGTCTTACCCAGTCACCAGAGGTGTCCCACAGGGTTCTCCTCTCAGTCCTCTCCTTTTCAATGTCTTACTTTCAGACTTTCCCTCTTCTCCATGCACACATTCACTCTTATATGCTGATGACATTTCCCTCCTTTGCTCTGCTTCCACTATCCAGGAGGCTCAACTTAACCTTCAACGTGGGCTTGATGCTATAGACTCCTGGACATCACGTTGGGGCCTAACGGTGAGTGCCCAGAAGTCTAGCCTTCTGTGCTTCACCAGAAGGCGAATACCCAACATACCTGTGGTCACCACCAATGGTTCACCCATTCCCTTCAAAACCCAACATAAGTTTCTAGGCATAGTAGTGGACGGCCCCCGTCTAACCTGGAGCCGTCACATACACTATCTGGTGACCTCATGCCTTAAAAGACTAAACTTAATGAAGTCCCTTGCAGGGGTCAAGTGGGGTGCGGACAGGCATATCCTCCTCCGTTTCTATTGTGCCTATATCCGGAGTCGCTTAGACTACGGATGTGAGGTTTATGGGGCGGCCTCACCTTCACTTCTCCATAAATTGGATGTCATTCAAAACACAGCCATGCGTATAGCCCTGGGAGCTTTCAGGTCCTCCCCAGTCACAGCCCTTCAGACAGAATCCTCCCTATCCTCACTGTCACACCGACGCTCCACCCTCCTTGTCCGCACCTACACCAAACTTGCATCCTCCCCCAGGTGCCACGCCCTCCACTCCCTCCTCCTCCGACAGAGTAGGGCATCACTTCTTGGCCCCCTACCATATCAAGCCCGCACACCATTTGTAGAAAGAGCCCTCTCCTTCTTTGCCTCCCTCCGGGTGACCCCCTCCTCCTTTCTCACTCTCGAGGAGACTTCCCCTTTGGGCCCTTGGTTTCCCCTCTCCTCCTTAATATCCTTGACACTGCACACAGACACACAATGGTCAAAGGCACACTGTCCGGTGCAGGGCAGGATAATTTTCAACAACCTCCTGCACACTCACTACCACAACTCCCTCCACATACACACTGACGGCTCCTGCCTCCCAACACCTCCCTCTGTTGGAGCTGCTATGTATGTCCCAGTACATTCCACTGCCACTGCCTGGAGGCTTCCGGCCTCTGCCTCCATTCTGACGGCAGAACTCTTTGCCATCAGAGGGGGCCTCAGGTTTGCCACCACACTCATCTCCCCTTGCTCTGTCACTCACTTCTCAGACTCCCTCTCAGCCCTCCAACTAATCCGGCGCCACCGCCCCAAAACACACCACTCCCTCTGCTTCACCATTCACCACTTTCTTCTCCAACTATCCTCTTCTGGCTTCTCCATCCACCTTCAGTGGGTCCCCTCACACGTCGGCGTCATGGGTAACACAGTGGCCGATAGAGCGGCAGCGGAGGCACACTCCCACCCCTTCCCCATACACCTCCCAGGCTCTCTGCTGTCTGTGGGTGGGAGTGTAAACACTGGGTGGAACTGCTCTAACATTTCACCCTAAAAAAGCACAATAAGGAGAACTCTCAGGTTGGTGCAATTACGATCAACTAGTGCGAGAACTTAACTAGATCAAATATACCTATAGAAGAAGTGAATATTCGTGAGGTCTTTGATGTATTCTGAGGGTGCAAATCTCAAGCTAACCCCGAGACCCCACTGGAACCCGCGGCCATTTTCTGCGCATGCGCACACTTAGTGATCCCGTTGCCATGGCGGAAAACAATCAACAGCCACACCAGCCTAGACCATCTATGGAATTTCCAACTAGGGAGTTTCTGAGCACAAACTTTCATAAATCGGACCTACAGCTAAGATGTCGGGAGCTTGGATTAAGTAAGGTATGGGTAAATAGGGAGCAACTAATCGATATGATAATGGCAAATACCCCAACCACCGACCAAAACAATGACACCAGTCTCGAAACAACTCACGAGACACCATTGCCCGACCTTGACGTTGCCAACCCATATCTCACTCCTGGCCGTACTCACCACTTCACTCCTGATACGCCCATTTCCACCGAAGACCAGAACACTAATTCTCCTCCTACTCCTGTGCACCACGACACGACGCAGCCTACACCGCCTTCTGCAGCAACCACTTCCGCCTCACTCCAAAATGCAGCCACTCCAGCTCCACTCCATGGCACAGCCTCTCCAGCCTCCAATGAACCTGTGCTGACGAACAAAGATGTAGAAGAGGAACATAATCCGGACCAGATGCAGAATGAAGCACCTACGACAGTAAGAAATCTAGACGAAACAGTGACAAGACTTGAAGAAAACTTACAGAAAATTGTGGAAAAGTTACAAACAAAGGACTCTGAAATAGATCTATTAAGCGAAGAAGTAAAAACTGCATATTCTATAATAAGTACCTTGAGTCAACGGGTTAGTGATCTTGAAAAAAGTGTAAACAATACGCGGAAAACAACAGCTGACCCAAACACCCCCGCGCATCGGGAAGAGAGGTCCCTCCTGCTCGGGGACACCAACCTACAACGAGCAATGCCCTCTGATGTAGAAAACTGTCTTATACGGACCATCAGAGGTGCAAATGTTGACGTGCTGAGAAGCTGGGTGTCGGAAAAGCTAACCTGGACTCCATCAGTGTTTCATATATGCTGGATTGTATGATGATCTTAATAATTTGGACCCAGTGAGTATTTTAGATCAAATGACTGAACTTGTTGGGGAACTTAAAGAAAAGAATGACAGTATGCAAATATTTATAAGTCAATTAGCTCCAACAAATATATCAGAAGAATTCCAGGCAAGAATTGCTGATTTTAACGAACATCTCAATAACTGGGGTGAATCTAATGACATCTCCATCATAAAGACTAATTTAGCTTTTAAATTAGGTACCGGTGAAGTGGATGATACGTGTTATGACTTTGCTAGTGAGTCTTCAAAGTGTGTTTTAAACAGATATGGTGTAGTTAGGCTTTTTAGTACTTTTAGCAGACAATGTCCCTCTTTTAAACTATCTTTTAAGTGGAACAGCATAAAAAACAATGTCGGTATGCCACTCAATTCCAATTATAAAAGAAATGACGAAGTGCTCCCCAAGGTTAACAGAGGAACGTATACGGCACCTCTAGCAGCTTCTCACAACGCTGCTGTACGCCACCCTTCCCCTCCCCGATCCTCGTCCACAACATACGCACAGGCTGCTGCCGCTGTCTCTCACATTCTCCGCCTCGACTCAACTACTGCGAGACAGTGGGGCGCGTTGCATTCGCCTCCTGACTCGGCCCCAGGGAGAGATACCGTGAGGCCTCGGAGCAGCGGCTCGAGCTGGCGCGGGGCAGCGCGAGGTGGAGGTGGGAGAGACAGAACCTACCACACACCTGTAAACCACTACTACAACACTGACCCCAACATACACCGTTACCAGTACTCATACGCCCATGCAAGTACGAGGCGAGGGTGCTACAATTGTGGTGAACTAAACCACCAACAAGCAACATGTAGGTTTGATCATTGACTCCAATGTCACTATTGTAATAAGTTAGGTCACAAGCAACGTCAATGTAACATGTACTATAACCAATAGGAAACAGGCGATGAAGGCAGGGCCGATGCATCTCTTGTAAACAGAAGGGACTACCTTAAAATTGATCACATTAATGCTCAGAGTCTTTTAGCTAATAAGGATGTAATAGATGTTTTAATGGAAGAGAGAGATGCCGATGTTTTTTGTATTAGTGAGACATGGTTAACCACGGACACGAAAGATGAACACATTACAATACCCGGTTACGTAATTTTTAGAAATGACAAAGGAAGAGGTGGAGGAGTATGCATTTATATTAAAGATATATACAAAGTAACAACTATAAATGTCAATGTAGAAAAGCCAGTAGGCATAGAGGACGTCTGGGTCACGGTACAGCACCGCAAGTTACCTGCAATTATCGTTGGTTGTCTGTACCGCCACCCTAAGGCTCTAACTCATTCATTTGATTACATCCATAATGTACTTCGCAGCATCTCTCTACGCAATAAGCCATGCTACTTACTGGGCGACTTTAATGATAACTTATTACTTGAAAACAATAAGCTAAAGAAAATTATTACAAATGTTAAGATGACTCAACTAATTACTCAGCCCACCAGAATCACTCCTACATCCTCCACCCTGCTCGACATTATAATAACAAATATACCTGACTCAGTATTCCACGCAGACACGAATCCATGTCCTGTGGGTGATCATGAGCTCATCAGTGTAACAACAGACCTACGCAAACCTAAGCGTCAAATCACTGTAAAAACGTTTCGCCAATTAAGAAACTATTCTCCTGAAGCATTATATAACTTTTTATTAAGGAAAAAATGTAACCTTGAAGGTATTTTTAAAACTGATAATGTTGATGTACAAGTGCAGCTATTTACAGAACATTTTATGATTTGTTTAGATATTTGTGCACCGGAGGTAACCAAGGAAATGAGAAGGCCTCCCGTCCCTTGGATCACAGATGACCTGAAAGCCTTAATGAAGCAACGTAACCAAAAACAGTTCCAACTAAAACACGACCGAAATAATGTTAACTTACAGAACGAATACAAAATGCTAAAAAGATCAGTTAAGAGGTCAATCCGTAACTGTAAAACCAACTACTATAATGATAAATTACAGGATCACGCTGGTGACACCGCAGCTGTCTGGCGCATTTTAAAAGATTTGCTTCCCAATAAGAAAAACAAAACCGGTGAAATTTTAAGAAATGACGAAACTCTAGAAGAAAGAGCTGAACAATTCAACACATTCTTTGCAAGTGTAGGCAAACATACATTTGAGAAAGCACAGCATCATGTAAAGGACAATGGTGGAATTCTACAGACAGTACAGACTGATGTCATTCACAGCGCATTCATGTTCAGACCAAAGCCAGTTGATAGTGCCACCATTGTTCTAACTATAAAAAGCATGAAGATCACAAATTCATATGGCTCAGATGAGATTCCTCTCAGATTTATAAAAGATTCTCTGCCTATTGTAATACCTTACTTAACATGTATAATTAATACCTCTATTGTAACTGGCATTATACCAGCAGCTTGGAAACATTCCATTGTTGTTCCCATCCACAAGTCCGGAGATGATGATCTTGCTAGCAACTACCGCCCCATATCTTTGCTCTCTATACTGTCGAAGGTCTTGGAAAAAGTAATTGCCAAACAACTTTCAGAGCACCTGGAGAACAATAGTTTATTGAGCAACATTCAACACGGCTTCAGATCTACTCTTTCGACAAACACAGCTTTACTTACACTGTCTAATAAATTATATGATAATATGGACAAAAAGAAACTATCATTGGTTTCATTGTGTGACTTATCTAAGGCCTTCGACAGTGTTAACCACAAAATATTAATTAAGAAGTGTGCCACATTGAAAATTTATTCGTTCTGGTTTGAAAACTACCTCAGGAACAGAACACAATCTGTACGCATAGGGAATCATGTATCGAGGAAACAGGAAATCACGTTTGGAGTGCCACAGGGGTCGGTGCTGGGTCCCATTCTCTTCAATATATACGTATATGATCTCTGCCATTTTATTAACAACTGTACTGTAATCCAATATGCCGACGACACGCAGTTTATACTAACTGGCACCACTAACAACGTACAAGAATTAGTGCGACACTATGAGGAAACACTATCAAGAGTAAAACTGTACTTCCACACTAATGGTCTTATGCTAAATGCTGATAAAACTCAGTGTATGTTCGTTGGAACGCGAGGGAATCTAGCACACATCCCGAGTGACACTCTTATCCATGTTAACGGCAGCACCATAACACCGAGCATCTCCATAAAAAACCTCGGTGTATATTTTGACAACTATATGCGCTTTGAAGCACATGTCTCTTATATCTCTAAAAAATGTTTTGGCAAATTAATGTTTTTAAATCGTTTAAAAAAAAACTTTGACAAGAGTACTAGAATAATTTTAATTCAATCTCTTGTGCTGAGCATTATCAATTATGGATTACTGGTATGGGGAAATACTGCAGCTTGCCATATACAGCAGGTACAAAAAACACAAAATTTTGCTGCCAAAGTTGCACTCTGTGGCAACAAATTCGACCATGTAACACCATATTTACGAGAACTAAAGTGGCTGAAGATGTGTGATATGTACAAGTATGAATTAAGAATTACTATGAAAGATATAGTGAGTAAAAGATTTCCGGGTTGGCTATTCTCATTCTCTAAAGTGAGCGAGACTCACGATGTCAACACAAGACATCAACACAAACTACTTGTTCCCAAAACTAGAACTCTTATAGGAGACAGGTCTTTACTGGTAGTTGGACCCAAGTTATGGAACAACCTCCCTAATCACGTGAAGGATACCAAATGTATGTCTACCTTCAAAAGAAAATTGAAGCTCTTCCTTTATAATTCTTAACTAATATATTTCCTTTAGATTATGATTACACACATATATTAGGTGATTTTATTTATGACAACATTCATATATATGGCTGTTTTATTATTATTACTCGACAACGTGCATGCGTCTGGCTATTTTATTTGTATTTTCATTACTCTTATTCACGCAAATTTAATATTTTACCATTTTAATACTTAGGCTTTACTCTACATCTTTTTAAACTTTATATCTTAAATTTTTTATTCTTTTAATTTTCTTTTTTTTTATTATATTTTATTATTATATTATTTTACTCTTTATTATTGTATATTTTACTTATATTTTTACGTCATATGTTTGAAACTCAAGATTTCAGGCCTTAATATGCAAACATTAGGATATAATATTCTTCTGTTTTAAGACGTAACACCTATAGAAAGTGTATGAGTAATAACCATTGTAAAATGGATAATAAAGATTCTGATTCTGATTCTGATTCCCCACTGACCAGACTGACTCACTGACTAACCTCCACACAGCCTGTAGACTACACTGGGACACAGACCTGACAAACGCCCTACAGTACACCTCACTTGGACGCATTAGACAAGACACACGACACCACTGGTGGACCTACTCCCCCAGCCGTGCCCTTGACACTGCCGTCACCAGATTAAGAATTGGACACAGCCGCCTAAACTCCCACCTACACAAGCTGGGCATGACTGATGACCCCCACTGCCCTTGGTGCCCTACACAACCAGACACCCCAGAACATCTCCTACTTCACTGACCTCGTCACTAGTCCCACCGCATGACACTCCTTCACTCACTGTCGTCTCTTCACCTCCGCAGACCAACAATAACAGACCTCTTAGGTGGCTCTCAAAACGCTGGCCTGGCCTTCAAAGCACTCAAACACACCAGGACCTTCCTCCAAAGGACAGGTCAACTCAACAGGGTCTGATCCACTCATTCATCTGCAACCTGCACTTTTGGGGCACTAGAGACTGTGGCACCACAGCTTGCACGGCCCCATCAAATTCCCAAGAAGAAGAAGCTGTTAACATATCGTCTTCCAAGTCTGGGGAAGTGCGGCCCCCTGCCTCCAATTTCTCTACCAGAAGGGCTTGTAGGTCTTCCCAGGGACCTGGGGGCAGGATCAGTAGCTCCGGTGACGGCGTTGCTTATGGCATTGGAGGAGTGGCCAAGCACTCGTCCCGTCACGAGTTCCACCTTACACGTAGAGTAAACATCAACCCCTCCGGACCTCAATTCGTGTCTACGCAGGATTCGGCCCCTCATTCTCAATGGAATGTGGTTTTAGAAGCACTGGCGGAGTTAAGAGGTGAGATTACCAAGTTAAAAGCGGACAGACGGGTTCCTTTCAATTCGCCACGTGTGCCTCAGGTGTCGGATGTTTCCCCCGCTCATCAGTCTTTACGGGTGAATGATGGTGCTGGCCCCTCGCATGGGCCGCCAGGAGCGGTTTCACCTGCTAGTTTCTCAGGTTTTTTGAAGGCCAGTAGTGAAAATGATGAGGCTTGCGTGCCGGGGCAAAGTGACAGTATGCTAAGGCATTTGGCCCACCGGAGACGGTTTCGGCCGTGATTGATAAAAGCTTGGCAGACATGGTTAACTTCATATTTGACAATGGTTTGCGGGAAGAAGACTACAAGTCTATCTGTGAGGACGAGATAGTGAAGAGGCCTTCCAATTGTCCCGCTCTTGCCCCGGTAGAATGCAACCCTCAGATTCTGGATGCACTTAAAATTGGGCCGTATTCCGAGTCACTTCGGGTCCCGCAGATATTCAAATTTTCCCGACCTTCGTGTCGGTGGCCGGGTTTACGCATGTTGGTATCTCTAGTTCTTCAAAACCAAAGCTTAGCTCCGCCCCCTTACAAGTCAAGTCATCGGTACCAACTTATGCAACATTTATCATATTCCTTGGTACATATGCCTCTTTGACTAATGTGTTCTTGATTTTACGTTTATAATTAATAATTTATTCACAATAAAGCACATTTTGTTATGCATGGGACTGTTTTACACTGTAAAGTACGTGTTTTTACGGAGTTCCTGTTCCGTAAGGGTTGGTAATTCACTGTGCAGCCTGCTGCTGATCTATCTGAATTATAATGACATTTTTCTGGTAATTAAAAGTTAAAGTTAAAGTTGCATGGGTTTCAGTTCCGGTATCCATCAATGAAGATGATCTCCAGAACGTCAGCCAGGCAAGCCCAACCCCCCACTGTGGTGCCCGACCACAGCAGTTCCTCCCCAGTAAACAGCTTAAGCATCACAAGCCCGGGCGGGGACTCGATCTGCCGACCAAGCGAATGCAAGAGCAGCACGCTACCACTGTACTAGCCAGGAGGCTAATTAAAGAATATATGCTCTCTGCTATACATCAAGATAACTTACATTTATTATAATCTATCATTCAATCTTACTTCTCTTTAAAAAAAAACATTTCATAATGAGAAAAAATATGTTTTATGAAATGCGTATTTTTGCTGTCAAGAATCTGAAGGATAAAGATGCCATCAAACGCTATACTTCCGTTTTATAATCATTCATTTGTATAGTAAGAACTATTTTGTGGCATATCAATAACTTTACACAGCCAAATATATGATAAAGCTTATTTTAATCAATAATGCAGAGCTGTACAATGTCCTTTTAAACTTCACGATGAGAATACATGTTTTAGGACGTGCGTAAACATTCCTCTTGTCCAGAGGATACGCCACCAAGCGCTATGTTTCATTAGAAGATAAGAACATAGGAATATGAGGAAGCTACAAAAGGTCCCGAGACCTGCAATAGATAGTTCCTGTTAATCCTATACTCCTTATTAGCTACCTACACCATCCTCCATCCATGAAGTCGTCGTCTTCTCTTGTAACTCCCTATTGTCTGTGCACTAACTACCTGCTGACTGAGTCTCTTCCAATCATCATTTATATATCAGCTATTTTGTATGTCATGAAGTATTTCTCGAAATATTAATAACTTTACACGGCAAACAAAGGAACACATAATAAAACTAAACTATTGGAAGAAAAAAAATTCAAAGTAAAATCTGGAGTTACAGCGAAAAGAAGCAGAAGTAAGCTTACAGTTTATATAAAATACTCTGCAAAATATGGAAGAGTCTTTCCATTATCGTAATAGATTTTTAGAATTTGTTAGATCATTTTATGAAGCTACTGAATAGGTTATTGTAGCAATGTATGTTGTATATGTTAAGGAAATGTATGTATGCTATATGTTAAGGGTTATGCGTTTTGTTTTTTCTTTTTCCTTTTTTTTCTTTAGTGTATATATTTTCTATATGTTAAGGGCTTACATGAGAATCTCAGGTAATTTTTTTTGCAGTGTTTTCATTATCTATGTTAAGTTTTTCTTCATATTTGTGTTATCTATATCTACCTGTCAACTGCTTTACTTACAAAGCAGCTGTCTGGAGGAACAATATCTCTAGTGACACCAAATATGACATGGGATTAAATTACGTTTCCTTTAACCCTTTCACATATTAGCTCTAAAAATTTAACTGGTTCTCATCAACTACATTTATTTAACAATTTTAATCACAAAATTTTTTCTAACATGATCGAGATCATGTTGTTCTGATAACAAGGAAAATGCTTGGATAAAAAGTTTTTGTTCACTGGGTGAAATATCACAATGTAGATTGTCTCTATAATAGCCTGTACATGGGACACAAGTTCTATGGCATCTGGCAATACATTTTCAGGTTCTTCAATAAGGTTAATTAAGCCTACTTTCAATTGCCATGTTATGAAATACAGCCCACACAGTTATAATATTATTTCCAGTTCTCAAATTTGTTCTCATTTTACACCCTAATATTGCAAATATCTTTTTCCATATTCCAAACACTCACTATAGCATTTCTTGTTCTAACATGTGCCAGATTGTAACGCCTCTTTCTCTGTGGTTGCATTTAAGCTTGGAGTCATTAGATATGGGTGGCAGGCATAGCCACTGTCACTTAACAAATAACCTCTGTAACCACCTGATTCTAGCAGTTCATGCAAGTTTGAGGAGGAAAAATGCGTGAATCATGTACACTTCCAGCTCAACCAGTGATTAGTGAAGTGAATCAAAAATCTGCATCACACACACCCATTACATTAACGAAAAAAAAAAAAAATATCCTACATCTATATATATATATAGTTCAGCATTATCACCACCTATACTAACTATAGGAATGTGGAACCCATCAACACAGCCAATTACACCAAGCACAACACCCATAAAAACAACATTTTCCATAATTTTTCCCTCTTCTGGAGGCTGTGGAAATTTTCTAATTCTTGTGCCAGGGAAGCAATAGCTCTTGAGACATTTGCTTACACTTGCTTGTAACATATCTGAACAGTCAGCAATGGAAAGTTGAACATTCCGTTGCCTGTATCTGAGAGCCACAATTAGCTTTAAGATAGGTTGGACTGGGAGACCTGAAAAAGAAAAATTTATGTGTTTTACCATCAAATACACATACTTCATCCTACAATGAATTTTCTGAATTTGGGGTGGAAATGAATACATTTTAAGGGTCTCAGGCATGTCAAATATAATATATTAGGGTTGTTTGGCTGCATATTGGGAAAAAAAACATGAGAACATAAGAATAAGAATATAAGGAAGCTACAAATGGCCCGGAGGCCTACATTAGATAGTTCCTGTTAATCCTATATCCCTTATTAACTACATATGTATATATAGCCTTGAAGCAAATATATTCTTAGTTCCTTCGGGTCCCGAAGTTATTCAAATGTTCCCGCCTCCCGGCCGTATATTCACCAATTGGCAAGTGAGTACCGTACGGTACTCACTTGCATATTCACCAATTGGCAAGTGAGTACCGTATGGTACTCTTTTGCATATTCACCAATTGGAAAGTGAGTACCGTACGGTACTCACTTGCATATTCACCAATTGGCAAGTGAGTACCGTACGGTACTCACTTGCATATTCACCAATTGGCAAGTGAGTACCGTACAGTACTCACTTGCATATTCACCAATTGGCAAGTGAGTACCGTACGGTACTCACTTGCATATTCACCAATTGGCAAGTGAGTACCGTACGGTACTCACTTGCATATTCGCCAATTGGCAAGTGAGTACCGTACGGTACTCTTTTGCATATTCACCAATTGGCAAGTGAGTACCGTACGGTACTCAATTGCATATTCGCCAATTGGCAAGTGAGTACCGTACACTATGAGCTTTTTATGTAGATAGTTGTATTAAATTAACCTTGCTGTCTTACAGATGAGAAGTCTAGTGACAATACATTGCTACTGTTAATCAAGCTGTTCCCATCCTAGGATGTACCAACATTAGTAATAGTCTATCATATATTCTCATAACCATAGATGGAAACCTCTTTCACCTTGTGTACATTCTTTAGAGAGTCAAAATCGTTGTCTAAATTCCTCTTCTTAGTAAACTTGGAAGGGATCCTGTCTGTGATGGAAATGTTATAATGGTCTGGCAGCCAATTCCTCCCACTGCCAGGTCTTCACTGTCACCAAATTCATCATAGTTAGCCATTCTGATAAGAGAAAATATATACAATTATATCCTGATAAAGTAAACCAACGAAAATTAACATATATATGTAATTGATAGAACCAATATATATAAGCACTTGTATTATTTTTACAACCAGACTGACATTTTACATGTTAAAATGATGACAAAATATCAGCACTCACAGCATTCCGATAATTCCTAAATAAATTATGTTTATGACTAACTTACTGTAAACAGTACATAAATTGTGAAAATGATAGTATAAGCAGGTGTAACCTTGCATTTATACATCTCAGCATAACACTAGTTAACTTGCTTGGCTTGAATCATGAAAGACTCAAAATTATCAAGTTTAGTTCACATAAGCTTAAGTTTTCTTTATGCTATGATAAAAAAAAAAAGGACTCTACAAATAGGGAGGGTTGAGGGGGCTATTTCTTAACCATTCTCGAAAATATTTAGTTTACGTAGCAATTTAGGGGTCACAATATCTAACAATATCTAGGTAGCCTAGAAAGGATATATATGTATGCCTAACTACCTAGCTGCCTTCCCACTATTACGTATACTATACTATTCTAGGATTAATATGCAATAGAAGGGTGCTTCTGTTCATAGTTCCTTCATAAATATACTACCAAGAATGAAGAAATATGTGCAACTTACCTTAGATCGCTGGAAATAACATTTACACAAGGCGTAAAGTATAACGCAACCCGCCAGGAACACTTTCTCTTACATTTATCTGCTCCTAACACAACTGTATACCTATTCTAGGATTAATATGCTATGAAAGGCTGTGTCTCTTCATAGTTCCTTCATAAATATACTACCAAGAATGCTCAAATACATGTATCTTACCTTAAAAAGCTGGAAATAAGTAGAATTATACGCCAGATACTACTTGTGTGTTGTGTCTGCTGCTGCGCTAGTGGCTTCCGTTCTTCATCTACAAATAAGTTCTTCACCAAAATCTAACTGTTGTATTTCAATGTTCTGGAGCATCTTCAAACTACATCAGTATTTTTCATTAAAATTATTTTGTGTCTTTCAAATATCTGAAGTCTCTTAATTGGAATATAACGAAAAATATTAACAACAAATATCGATGATGGCAAAGCTTAGGGAGGGGGTAGCAGCCCGACGAATTTACCCGACGGTTCCAATATTGTGCGTAAATTACGACGACTCACGATACCGTAACCCGGCAAGACGGTTGGTACGAAATGACTAGAGATACGGCCCTTAGGGTGGAGGCGAAAAAGACCGAATTCCGCCTGAAGGAGGTGAACAAAGATATTCTGAGAGCAGCGACTATTATTACAAAGTCGTTGTTGGTTCTTGATTAAGTGGCCCAGGAAGAAAATCTCCCAGTTGTGGCCCATGAAGTGGGCATGATCAATGGAGCCCTGGACTTATTAGGCAATGGCAAGGAACAATTTTGTAAGGTGTTACGTTATGAAACGCGAAATTAACCAAAAATTCTCTCATCTGTGTACAGACAAGGTACCAATGACTCTGTTCCTCTTTGGTGATGACGTTTTGCAGTCGGTGAAGCAGATGGAGGAGTCAGTGAAGCTCAAGAATGCAATTACCTCCAAGAAGCCGCCCTCTACGTGGCGATTCCCTGCTGGCAGGACAAGAGGCTTCGGGAATTTGCTGCCTTCAGGGGGTTCTCCAGGTTCCAACCCTATGGGTTTCGGAAGCCGGCCTTCAGAGGGGCTCAACGGTCTTCCTCTGCTCTACCCAACACAGACTCAAAAAACGCCAGGAGCCGGGGCAGCTTCAAGCCCCGGCAGTAAATCAGGCAAGTGAATGGTTTGAAGGTGGTAGGCTTCACAAATGTATTCATGAATGGCGTAGGATTACCAGTGACCCCATTATTTTGGACATTGTGGAGCACTGCCACCTGGATATTAATGTGGATGACATCAAACATTTATTTTCAAGTAATCTAGAGTACAGGTTTAATACAGTGGAACAGGATATCATTAATGGGGAAATAAACAAGTTGCGTGGTCTCAGAGTCATTAAAGTCACACATAGACAGAAAATCCTCACCCATTTTTCTGAGGATGGAAAAGAATGGGGAATACAGGATGGTTTTGAACTTAGAAAAACTAAATTTACATATCCCATACAAACATTTTAAGATGGAAAACTTTGAGCAAGCCATTAGACTATCTGTCTTTCATTGGACCTGAGACACGCCTATCATTCAGTTAAGATCTCAGAAGACCAACAATTAAAGTTTTTTCTGTTTCAATTAGCCTGTTCGCAGTGAGTATTTTGATACCAGACAGCGCCAGATTTTGTAATTTTTGCCGGAAAATAAATACTTTTTGGGGCAAGTTGTACAAGCTTACACAGGTGTATTATTGCACATTAATGCGTATGAAATTTAAGTCTATTAAGCTCATGATGTCCGACGGCATATGACCTCGTGTAAGCCTCTATTCATAATTTCATATGATATTCTTAAGACAGCTTATATTTGTATCAAGGCAAGCAATTTGTCATTTTCTACTAATCTCAATGGGCATATACCGATACATACTTTCATTTGAATGTACCAAACAATAGGCAAATCCATGTAATGTATAGAAAATATAATTTTGTGTCGCAGACTTAATTTTTTCCAGTACGACAACTACATCCTCGGCTACTGGCAGCAAACCACAACAAACACTAGCAGGCTACTCAGAGCAACTCCTGATGGCATTGTCAGCTGCAAATGCTGTGGCAAGGGTTTATTAGAAGTAAAATATCTCCATAGTGATAAATACCAGTCTTTTTAACAGCGCTTAGTATACTACGTCGTACGTCTGGCAGCGGTGCTGTTTTTTGTTTTCTTCAATGATCACCTTCGTATATAAGACGTGACAGTGATTTCCAATATTTTTTAACACACTCAGATAAAATGTATAAGCCGAAATCAACATCCTTTTATTTTTACTGCTCATACTTACTGAAAAAATAATAATTACCTAATTGTAGCTTTATCTTATAATACAATTAACAAAGCCTTATCATGCACCAGTAAGTAAGAATAATAACATTAAGGTTATGTTTTTAATTTTAAATACACATGTGCAGTAATTCATGTCGTATTTTTTCTGCAGATCGGCTTCTAAATTAACTAAGTCACCCCTTTGCCCCGGAGAAGCGGAGAAAATTAAAAATTCTAGCGCTGATAGGTGTCTACGACCCTAGCTGCGAACAGGCTAATTGGCAAGGCGTGAATTTTCGCCAAGCTTATGAAGCTAGTCTTCGACTTTGAGAAATAAGGGTTATACTATTACTAGTTTCATTGACAACTCTTATTTGCAGTAGTTCAATGGTAGATTGCCTTGCGTGTGTGCATGACACTATTGCCCTTTTGAGGAAACTGGGGTTTTGTGTCAATGAGGGCAAGTCAGTTTTGGTCCCAACAAAACGAATTGAATATCTGGGTAACATTATTGACACTGAAACCATGAAAATTTCATTGCCCGAACGTAGAGTAATGACCTTAGTACAAGCTTGTAAGGCAATCATGCACAAGGACGAAGCCCAGATTAGACAAGTGGCTCGGGTTATTGGTCTTATGGTTACAGCCACCCCAGCGGTTGAGCTTGGTAAGCTTCACTATAGGAATCTTGAGAAAGCTAAGATTGATGCATTAAAGCAAGTTCAGGGCAACTTTGATGCTAAGATGACCATTTCGGAGGAAATGAAGTCTGATCTCAAATGGTGGTGCAACAATGCCGCTGTTCAAGACGGAAATTTTTAGATCAGGTGCCGACATAGAGTTATTCACGGATGCCTCCACAATAGGTTGGGGTGGAACCCTTAAACAGCAGTGCATAGGTGGTAGTTGGTCGATGGAAGAGAGTTTACTTCATATAAATGTTTTGGAGCTTAAAGCAATTTTGCTCTGTCTTCAGACATTTCGACAGGAGTTAAGGGGTAAACACGTTAAAGTATTTTGTGATAACACTACCGCTGTAACGTACCTTAATGAAATGGGTGGCACCAGATCACAGTTCTGTAATGACATCTCCACTCACATGTGGGGTTGGTGTGTGCTGAACAATGCTTGCTTGGGTGACCGGCTCACATATTCCAGGCAAAGACAATGTTGTGGCAGATGTAGGTTCCCGTAACATTAACAACAGGCATGAATGGAAACTGGATGTGCACACTTTCAGGTTGATCTGTGAGGTCTTTGGTACCCCTTCCATTGATCTTTTTGCATCCCGGCTTAACAAGCAGATCTCCCCCTTTTGCTCGTAGAAACCAGATCCAGAAGCAACTTACTTTGATACTTTCTCACTTAATTGGGCAAGATTCTCACTCCCTTATATTTTTCCTCCTTTTGCATTGATCTCTAGGTGCTTGCAAAAAATACGGGCAGAGCAGGCAAAGGGGTGGATAGTGGAGGTCCTGGTCATTTAGGCCGTAACGTCCGAACTGGCAGACGGCCGAATCGTATAACGGCCGAAACAAAAGTCGGCCTAAATCGTATACTGCCTAAATGATCTTTAGACACTTAAGGCACTTTAGGTACTTAAGAAGTGTGTGTGACCTTAAGACACTTAATAAGGTGTGTGTGTGTGTGTGTGTGTGTGTGTGTGTGTGTGTGTGTGTGTGTGTGTGTGTGTGTGTGTGTGTGTGTGTGTGTGTGTGTGTGTGTGTGAAGAGGATTCATGACGTCCCAAACGCTATCTGAACCACGACCCAAGCTCATCACAGGCCACTGTCGGACACTTCCGTCCCAAACGCTATCTGAACCACGACCCAAGCTCATCACAGGCCACTTCCTACCCCTGCCCTCTCCTGAAAACATGTCTCGAGAAAGAGCTCCACCGTGCCTTGTGTGTATCACAGTAATACGACGCAATCAGCATGCGTTTCAATGTGATAAATGTGACAGATGGCAACATCGTGCTTGCAACACTGGTTTTTCCAGGCAACAATATTTAGATATTGTCAACGGAGACTACGAGTTACCCAGTTGGTATTGTTCTCTGTGTTCAGCTCCTGACACCAGTGAAGATATCACTTCAGGGATTAACCAGTCTACTATTTCATCTGTTCCAGAAAGTTCTCCAATCTCACGGCCGAAAATATTACGGCCGAATAGTCCCGAACTCGGATAGTGGTGCCATTCTGGACATCGCAGCCATGGATGGGGATGCTGCTAGGCATGCTGATCGATCACCCCAGACTGATCAAGAAACGGAAGGACATCCTGACGCACCCCTCGTCAGTAAAGGATCACCCCCTCATGAACCACACTCAATTGTTGGCTTGCCTTCTGTCAGGAAATCCCTCCGAGAGCGAGGCATACAGAAAGAGGGTGCAGAAATCATCATGGCATCTTAGAAACCAGGTACAGGAAAACAATACTGGCCACATCTTAAGAGATGGTCACATTTTTGTTATAGAGGGGGCATCAATCCCCTTAATTCCACTGTGCCAAACATTATAAACTTTTTGACCTTTACTTTCCACAGGGGTGTTGGTTATAATTCTATCAACACGGCGAGAGGTGCACTGTCATCATTGGGCATAGTGGTTGATGGTTTTCCGGCAGGTAGTCATCCGCTGGTTAACAGATTCTTAAAAGAGGTGTTCAACTTGCGGCCACCAAAGCCTCGGTACACCAAGACGTGGGATGTCCAACCAGTGTTTCATACACTTAGTTCTATGTACCCCTTAGATACACTCAGTTTAAAGGAACTCGCACTTAAACTGGTCACATTAATGGCGCTGACTCAGGCAGCTAGAATACAAACACTTCATTTACTTATGCTCAACGGTATTTCCATGGAGAAATGTTCTATTTCAATCCAGTTGGGGGACAACATTAAGCAATGCAGGCCTAAAGTTAATATTCAAATTGTTACTTTTTTGGCCTTTGTGTGTGTGAGACCCTGCGCAATTAGTCTGTTCGCAGCTAGGGTCGTAGACACCTATCAGCGCTAGAATTTTTAATTTCCTCCGCTTCTCCGGGGCAAAGGGGTGACTTAGTTAATTTAGAAGCCGATCTGCAGAAAAAATACGACATGAATTACTGCACATGTGTATTTAAAATTAAAAACATAACCTTAATGTTATTATTCTTACTTATTGGTGCATGATAAGGCTTTGTTAATTGTATTATAAGATAAAGCTACAATTAGGTAATTATTATTTTTTCAGTAAGTATGAGCAGTAAAAATAAAAGGATGTTGATTTCGGCTTATACATTTTATCTGAGTGTGTTAAAAAATATTGAAAATCACTGTCACGTCTTATATACGAAGGTGATCAGTGAAGAAAACAAAAACAGCACCGCTGCCAGACGTACGACGTAGTATACTAAGCGCCGTTAAAAAGACTGGTATTTATCACTATGGAGACATTTTACTTCTAATAAACCCTTGCCACAGCATTTGCAGCTGACAATGCCATTAGGAGTTGCTCTGAGTAGCCTGCTAGTATTTGTTGTGGTTTGCTGCCAGTAGCCGAGGATATAGTTGTCGTACTGGAAAAAATTAAGTCTGCGACACAAAATTATATTTTCTATACATTACATGGATTTGCCTATTGTTTGGTACATTCAAATGAAAGTATGTATCGGTATATGCCCATTGAGATTAGTAGAAAATGACAAATTGTTTGCCTTGATACAAATATAAGCTGTCTTAAGAATATCATATGAAATTATGAATAGAGGCTTAAACGATGTCATATGCCGTCGGACATCATGAGCTTAATAGACTTAAATTTCATACGCATTAATGTGCAATAATACACCTGTGTAAGCTTGTAAAACTTGCCCCAAAAAGTATTTATTTTCCGGCAAAAATTACAAAATCTGGCGCTGTCTGGTATCAAAATGCTCACTGCGAACAGGCTAATTACATCAATCGAACAGAGAAGCTCAGACCCATTGGGCAACAGACAGTGAATAAATTAATCATCAGTTTTGTCAAACCTCACAAACCTGTATCTAAGGACACTATAGCGAGATGGATTAAGGTTGTGTTGGGCATGGCTGGCATTGATACCTCTATTTTCACAGCAGGCAGTGTTAGGTCGGCAGCAGCTTCAAAAGCAAAGAATCTGTCGGTGCCTATCGAGTGTATTATGACTAAAGCTGGTTGGACTCGGGTGGCGACGTTTGCAAAATTCTATGATAAACAGATTGTTAAAGGCTCAGACCCGTTTCAAGATGCTATATTGCAAGTTGATCGCTGATGTTGTCCAGCAAAGAAAACCAGCGCTTATGTATACATGATGTATATGTTCAATTATTTTTTTTGTGGTTTGGAATCCAATAGGATGTCTTTATGAAGTTATTTCTCAAGTCATTTGTGGGGTTATGGGCTGCACAAAGGAACAAATGCTGCAGTTTGGGGAAATATTACCATGTTCCTTGAGCACCATAAAACTCGTGTATATGTCCATAATGTATGTTTTCCTTTTTTGTTTTGGCTTGGGCACAAAACAAGTAGTTACACTTCAGGTACGACACCCACATGGCTTCAAAACCTCATAAGAAAGCTCAACCACAGCAGAGGGGATTTGATGACGTAAAATTTAAAAAGTATACGAGACTTACCATAGGTCAGTTGAAGTATGCTTGTAATTTTACGAAGAAAATCTTCAATGCAGGGGGTGAGCTTTCATATGCCCTCCTCTCCCCACCCTTTTTAGGGTATATGTTATTGTCATTCATTTTGTAATTTCATGTCATGTGGGTGATCGTAGGCTTTGAAGTCTGTTGGCGTGGCGTATCTCATATGAAAGCTCACCCCCATCCAGCAGAAGAGATTTTCTTCGTAAAATTACAAGCATACTTCAACTAACCTACAATAAGTCTCGTATACTTTTTAAATTTTGTGTGATTTGGTAGGTTTTAGGAACCTCTCTAATGTTCTCATTGGGTACTGCTGTGACGTCAGTTAAATATTGTGACGTTAAATTGCGAGATTAAGCAAGTACTTACCAAGTATGAAGTTTGATCGTAATTTCACAAACATTTAACGACGTCACAGTGGTGCACAATGCCCTCCCTCCCAGCCCTATCTATTCACGAAGTTCACTTTGGGGAATGGGCTCTCAGCGGTAGTTGGTGGCTGCTTCCAAAAACCTACTCACTAAACTGACTGATGGTGGAATGGTAGTAGAGAGTCTCATTGTGCACCACTGTGACGTCGTTAAATGTTCGTGAAATTACGATCAAACTTCTTACTTGGTAAGTACTTGTTTAATCTTACAAATAGGAGGGTTAAAGAGTTGGTGGAAGAGTAAAAGGAAAGTGTACGAATAATTTGGTATAAAGATGAGTCAGAAGCTCAATGAAAATACGAAGTTCTTTTTGGATGGAATTTAAGAAAGAGAGATATGTGAGCAAGAGAATTAAGGGAGAGGATGGAGTGCATTTAAGAGATAAAGAGGAGGTGAAAGGAGTATGGAAGAGTCACTTCGAAAATTTAATGAATGAGAACACAAAGGAAAGCAATATTATCTAACATTGGTATGGAAGCAGATGGAAAACGTGTGTGTGTGTTTTTATAAGTTTTACTAGGAAAAATATTCTCTACTGCAGCTGATGAGTGAGGAAGGACAAGCAGACTTAGCATGAAAATTGCCAATTATGGAAATATTACTGATCCATCATTGCTCTTATTTTCTTAACTGAGCACCAAAACTCAGTTGGGTTTTCAGAGGTACTGAGTACTTCATGAAAACTGAGTGACCTCCATTCATTATTTACTTCATCATATTCTAATTAATTAATGAGTTGTGGAAATTTTGTAAAAAGTTGTACCAAACTTTTCACCCAAGTCACTCGAGCTACGGCAGGATCACAGACTTTCAGTAAGGGCAATACATCAATTAATTCATTGAATCTCTTACTTGCTCTGAGAATTCTACATAAAAAATTAAGACAATGAACTCTGAAGTTGCTTATTTCTGCCTTTTGCTCATTTTGCACATTTTCATCACTCAGTCATTTTCAGGAAAGAAATTAGAGGAGCTTTGAAATCGAACAGAGAAGTGGTCTGATTCAGCCTTGATTACATGCCTCTTTATGAAATGACTGAGTATGGTTCTGTAGAAGGCTATGATGTTAGAGTATGCAGTGTGAATCATTACATTTTCACTTTGAAATTCCCTGTTGATCTTGTTGATGATTGTCAAAATATAACCAAGAAATGAAAAGTAGAGTTTGTAGATGGGATTAGTTAGAGCATTCAGAAAAGCTGCAGCAGACTTAATTTTAGATTCCAAGGCTTCTGCGTGGATGAAAAGAATGAGAGCTGACCAATGTTCTAACATTCTATTCAGAACATATTCCAACGACAGCCATCTTGTTGGACTGGCATAAGTCAGTCTATGAGAATCAACATTCACAAATTCTTGAAACTTGAATGTCCCTACACAGTTTCTCTATCGATTTGGGGAGTTTCTGACATGCAACAGATGAATGTAAATTTAGAGAGTAACAAATACATCCTATTACAATCAGATGAGGTACTTTTTAAAAAAATTTTGCTTTCAAACCTCCAATGCTACCCATCATGGCTGAAGCATTATCAACAGCAAAGCCAGGATGTTTGAGAATGGGATATCATGGGCCTCAAAAAGATAACTCACAAGTTGAAATTGTTTTGTGGTGCATATATCTGTACTTTCATGTATAAATATTGAATATTTGTTAGTTTGCAAGAGTGACACTATTTCTTTTAGACTTTCACTGCCAATGCAATTTACTATTATCTCTCTTGATATCTGTCTTCCTGACTTCATTGACTTTATGATTTTTTAATCAGGAACTCCATTCTTCAAATGTTGTGTGAGGTGATCCACAACATTAAATGAAATATTTTAACAAATTTTAACAACATTAATCTGAATCTCTCCATTTCTAAAAGATTGACTTGCTTTCATTAACTGGAGTTTTATAGGACTTGTAAATTTTGTAGGCTTTGCTCTCATAATATGGTACTGAGTTTTTAGATGTCTTTGTAGATTGATCCTTCAATTAATTTCATTCATCTCCTTCATATTTAGAGAAGCAGGCAAGTTCAGGATCTGTTGACCATTTTAAAGCATATCTTCTTTCTCTTTCAGGACGAACGACGTCAGAACGTCAGGACGAACAGACCTTGAGGATATGCTGGGGGCTGACTTACGTTTACAGGAAGTTGATTTGGTATTATTTTACATCTTCACCAGAATGCTCTAGCGTATTGAGAGTTCAATTTTTGCATTACCTGATTCATTTTGAGAAGGTTTTCTTAATTACATTTCCGGCGCAAATTCTTAGTTTGTGAGATATTCAATGTTTGACAAATAACAGAACCTTGTTCAAACCAAACTAAACTTTACTTTTCAAAGAGGTCTCACAGAAAACATTGAATATCTCAAACTAAAAATTTGCACCGGAAATGTAATTAAGAAAACCTTCTCAAAATGCATCAGGTAATGCAAAGATAGAACTTTGAATTCGTTAGAGCATTCTGATGAAGATGTAAAATAATACCAAAAATACTTTGAGGTGGTTTGATCATATGGAGAAAAAGAAGAGTGAAGAGTTTGTGAAGAAAGTATATGTGAGTGAAACTAAGGACCCTAGAAGGAGAGTAAGACGAGTTGTAAGATGGAAAGAGAGGGTAAAGGAATATATGATTGAAATAATTGCTTATAGACAGGTAGGACAAGAAAGAAGTGTATAGCTAGGGAGAGGTGGAGGCTCTTCTGCCATGGCCATCTCATTGGGTGATGTTACTAGAGAATACGAGGTGTCATAGAATATGTGATTGATAGATAGACAATCCTTAGAGAAGAGACAGGCGTCTTTCCCAATACAGAAAGTCAGGTCAGTTACGCAAATGGAGCAGAGGGCAGACATCAAAGGTCATATGGCGCTATGTTAAGCTAAAAGGCAAACGGTAGTAGAGCAAAAAGATAATGGTAAGGCAAATTATGGGAACAGAAAGAACGGTTTGTTATGGTAAAATGGTTAGATTGAATAAAGGATGTGGGTTTGTCAAAAAAAGGACAAAACCAGAGCCATAGTAGGATTTAGAGCAAGAAGTAAAAAGGTAGCAGACTTGAAAGAACATAGATAGAAAGTAGGCAGCAGAGGTAATTTTTATGTGAGCAGAAATTATTTCAGAAAGAAAATTAACTATTTGTGATAATGGTAGGGATAGGATACTGGGATCATGAGAGGAGGGAGGGTCAGAAGTAGGAGGTATAGAAATAATGGCAGTATCTGGGCAGGAAGGATTTTGGAGAAAAGAATTATATAACGGAGATTAATGAGAGAAACCAGGTGGTAAAGGATAGTCAAGAAGAGATTTTCTGGTAGATGTAGCTGAAGGGCTTGGAGGGAAAGAGGGCGAGGGGAAAGGGTGAGGTGGAAGAGGGGAAAGGTGTAGGAGTAGGGGGAAGTTGTAGGAGAGTGAGAGTAAGGTCACGAAGTAGGGAATGAACTTCTGCTGGAATACAGAAGGATACATGAATAATACGTATTATCATGCTTATTTACAATCAGTTCAAAGAGGTCAAAAGAACAGTCGGGTCAACTGTTACTCAACTGAAAACTGGTACTGGTACCGTTCCTATACCAAGTAGTCAAACTAACCTATCTTGAACTTTCGTGTGTATTTACCTAGTTTTATTTACCTACTTTTTTCTTTAGTTGATGTAAATTCTTTGCCATTATCATCTCTTCCTTCAGTCCATTCCAAGTATCTATACTTCTTTGGGGAAGTCTGTACTTTTTTGTATCGTTCTAGCAAATTTCTTTTTTGCATTTTTTTTCTCAAATTTCTAGCCTCTCCTTTTCTTCTCAATATAAGGTCTTTTCTATATTTCTTCCAGGTTGTTCATCAATTCATATATTGTGATTAACTTACCTCTTTCTCTTCTTTCTTTTAGTGTTGTTAGGTGCATTTCTTTTAATCTTTCCACATATGATAGTTCTTCCAATTCTGGCACCACCTTAGTTGCAATTCTCTGTATTCTTTCCAATTTCAACATATGCTTTTTCTTGTGCGGTGACCATATTACTTCTGCATATTCCAGTTTTGGTCTGATCATTGTAATAATTTTTCTCATCATATCTTTATCCAGATGAAAAGCCATCCGTCAAGTCATCCATTATCCTTAGCATCCTGAAAGTGTCACCAAATACTCTATCTATATATTTCTCTGGTGATAAATTATTATGTATTAACACTCCAAAATCTTTCTCTTCTTTTGCTATGGATGTAATATTTTCCTCTCATTGCACTTTTTTCCCATTTCCAATACATGGCATTTTTTTGCATTAAATTCCATTTCCCAGGTCTTAGTCAATTCATATATCTTGTTTATATCATTCTGTAGCTCCTCACAATCCTTGTGGTTTCTTATCTTTCTTATTTATTTTGCATCATCTGAAAACAAACTTATGCAATTGCCTACTCCTTCTGTCATATCATTTACATGTACGTACTAAAAACATTGCTAGTACCGAAACTGATCTCTGTGTACTCCATTTTTTACTTCTCTCTATTCAGATTTTTAATTTTTTACAACTGTTCTCATTTCCCTTCCTTTCAGATAGTCTTCCATCCAGTTCTTTATTGTTCCTCTCAATCCTCCAATCTGTTTCAACTTCCATAATAATCTCCTGTGCGGAACCTAATCAAATGCCTTTAAGTCTAAATATATGAAATCCATCCATTCATTTCTTTCTTGTGTTATATCTATTACTCTTGAATAAAAACTTAATAAGTTTGTGACACATGATCTTCCTTTTATGAACCCAAATTGTTTATGTTATTATTCCTTCCCAAGTATTCCTTTCTAAGTATTCAGTCTATTGTTTCTTAATTACCATTTCACATATTTTACAAACTAAGCTGGTCAATGACACTTGGCCCATTACCGGTGAACATGACAACAATGCGGGAATCCCACAGCCACGCCCGAGAGTTCAAGTAAGGCTGGTTTGACTATAGATCCTGAAACTCCAATCTCTCCTTCAACTTCAAGCCTTACTTCCCTCCCACGCCTTATTTTTACACCAATCAATTGTCACTTATATGTTTACCTTCCAAAACCATCTGCTGTCCTTGTTTCATACTTAACCAATATTTTTTTTTACTCCAATTTTCTACCAAGACAAAAATTTTATTCCCACTCTCTCCTTCCCCTAGTGAGACCATCTCTGATATTGAAGCGTTTATAGTAAAACCTTTCATTGATGCCTCACTTCCTCCCCCATCCACTCAGTTATCCCCTCCCCCATCTTGCCCCTCTTTCCCTGCCACCCCTCCAGTTACATCTACCTGTTATATAATTCCTCTAAGATCCCCGATACACTGCCCTTACTTCCATACATCTGTACAGAGCGCGACTGTCCTACTATCATTACGGTGGTTACTTTACAGAATCACAGGTTAAATCCTCATATTCTTCACACTCATACTACCGTTAAACACCTTGTTATTGTTAGAGTAGAAACAACCAGATGAGGGATGATGGGAAAACTCGTGACGTGACTGAAAGTGAGTGGTATATATACAGGTAGCTGAGTGGAGCCCAGCCTCTAGTGTTTTAGACTCTGCTGAGTCTGCTCCAGACAGCTCCCGAGAGGATCAGCACATGACTGTCTTCTCTTCTGGCTCCTTAATGAGGCTTCTGATGTCTGCTCTGAGTGATTGTTGGAGTCTATTGTGCCTGGGGAGTTTTGCCTGTAGCTGTGGACGACGACAAGGACAGAGTGACACGTGAACATTATTGCAGTGAGTGTATTATGGCTACTTCCCCATTAGTCCCCCTCACGTAATTAGGTAGGAAATAGCTAGTAATATTTTCATGTGTATTTATTATGTTGAGTATGACAATTTATGTTTGTGCAGTGTAATGCATCGTGGGTGGTAAGATAAGTTGTTTTGTAAGAGCACCACCCACGAATATAACAGGTTGCGTTTCTTATTTATTACTAAGTAAAGTCTGTTCATCTATTTATTTTATTCTTTTCTTTTCTTTCATCGGCCCCAGGGAAAGGACCTAATAGTAGTAATAGTAGTAGTGTAGGTAGTGGTGACAGTGTCGATGCCCAAGTGGTGTCGTGGTGGCAGCATAGAGTATGTGAGAGGTGAGAGTCAATACACCTTTGGTACAGTGGTGACAGTAGTGTCAATAAGACAATCGGTACAGTGATGACAGCGGTGTCAATATACATCAATCGGTACACATCTTACTTTTGATTTTCTAAACAAAAAAATTTCTGCTGTCATAAAAATTACCTTTGCTGCCTTCTCTCTCTCTCTCTCTCTCTCTCTCTCTCTCTCTCTCTCTCTCTCTCTCTCTCTCTCTCTCTCTCCCTTCTATACTAAAAAAGCAAAAGTCACTCCTATCCTGAAAACTGACCCGAATAATAATCCTAAAAACTACCGCCCAATCTCAAATCTCAATATTTTCTCAAAATATTTTTAATCCTTGATGAAAAACTTCCTAATGAGCTATCTAGAAAAAAACAACATTCTAAATCCAACCCAATTTGGATTTAGGCGTAATCATAACACTTTCCAAGCACTAAACCCTCTTTTCATCCGACATTTACTCCGCTCTCGACAACAAGCTATCAGTCTTGTCTGTATTCATTGATTTTGCTAAAGCTTTTGACACTGTTAACCACAAAATTCTTTTAGACAAACTATATCATTATGGAATTCGTGGTCCCATCCACTCATGGTTTACAGATTACCTAACAAACAGAACCCAACAAACTGTATTTGAAGGTGAACTTTCCACATTGAATAATAATCACCATGGAGTTCCTCAAGGCAGTATCCTAGGCCCAATTCATTTTTTTATTTACATAAATGACATATCTGATATATTTACACACTCTAAAACCATCTTATTTGCAGACGACATGACACTTTACTTAGTTGGTCCACACCAAGAACAATTGATTACAACTGCAAACAAAGAACTACATCAATTATACCAATGGTGCATATTCAATAGACTTACCATTAACACTGATAAAACATACTTTATGTTGTTTACAACAAAAAAATACCACCAGCTACCTCCAGTCCAGATTAATAACGGCAATATATCAAGATCCTCCCACATTAAATACCTTAGCGTAACCTATGATGAATCTATGAATTTTAAACTTCACATTGAAAATCTCACCTTACGAATATCCAGACTCATAGCCTTACTTCATCAAATTAAAGATTTAATGCCCCCATATGTATTGAAGTGTATATATTATGCACATATCTACCCACTAGTTACCTTCTGCAATCCAATATGGTGCACCACATATCCTACCTATCTGATACCGCTTCAACTACAACTAAAAATAATTGTTAGAATAATCACAAATAGCACTTACTTAGAACATACACGACCCCTGTTTAAACAAACTCAATTGCTAAGATTAGAGGACATAACAAAAATTGCTATATCCATTCTAATGTTTCAAAATATGTTTTCTATGCAAAATGTCGTCCCCATCCATAATCATGATACCCGTCATTGTGACCAGCTACGTCCTCCTCCCCCTCGCATCTCAAAGTACCGTCAATCCACATTATACTTAGGACCTGTTTATTGGAATAATATCCCTCCTAACATTAGAAATTCACCACCTGTACCTACTTTCAAAAACAAACTAAAACGACACATACTAAGTTATTGCTGATACTTGCCATTTAATGTTCTCTCCCTTCACTGTACCCTATTCCATGTCTGAGGCCAATTCTATGTACATTAATGGTAATATATTGTACTTGTCATTAAATTGTATATGGTTTATGCATCATGTGTATAATCCATAATCCATAATCAAAATTTTGTTTATGTTCATTATAGTACTCTATTACTAGCTCCATTCTTTGTACAATTATAACAATAATACATATCTACACTTGAATGTATGTAGAATTATTATTTCTTTATTTTATCATTGTATACATGTACATGTGTATGTGTGCTTCTGTGTGTGTATGTATGCCTATATGTTTATGTAAGTGTGTATGTGTATGTGTGTGTATAGTTTTTTTTCTTTTTTTCTTATAAATTTTCTTAGATTCATCTATGTATTAGTTAAACTTCTTGTTTATAGTATTTGATTACTTAATGTGTTTTGTTTATTAAATTAAGTTTAGTTTAGTTTTGCCTGAAAAGCTAACGCTTAAAAAAAAGGCTAGCCGTATTAAATGAACCATGGAATATGTAATACAAAGTATGTAAATGGCTATGAATAAATGTTCAAATGTTCAATGTTCTCTCTCTCAAGTCTACTACATTAACCTACATCTTACGGTCCCTTTTTCTTCAACACTTTTCTACTCTTGTCAATTACACACCTGGTTATACTTATTGCTCTTAATCCCAGTGTGGTTCAGGTTTTACCATTCTTTGACAAACCCACATTCTCTATTTGATCTAAGCATTTCCCTATAACTAACTGTTCTTTCTGTCACCCATTCTTTGCCTTATCGTTATTTTTTTGCTCTGCTATCTGCTTTTTAGCTTAACATTGCACCATATTACCTTTGATGTCTGATGCTTACTTTGTCCTCATTAACTCTCACTCATCTACAACCATATTCTGGTATCCCGTCATTTTCTCCTCTTTTCCTTCCCCATTTGTGTAGCCTTCACCCATCCCATACCTACCCTCCACATGGAAGTGGTCAGTCATACCTTCCCCGTCCTCTCATAAGACTCTCACATCCAATAACCGTCTTATTACATTCCTCGACACAAACACATTGTCCATCATTGTTATATCCACAATTAATGACAAAATACTGATGATAGTACCAGTCAAGTAATTCACAATTTAGGTTTATCCCTTTCAATAGCACGTAGTGGAAGTGAGAAATCCTTTAAAGCAATTGTGTATATTGCATGTAGCCTCATTAATTTAAATTGTTAAATGGAGACAATTAAAAAATCCCTATTTGTTTATTTACAAGCATAGCAGATGCATTAATTGCTTCTCATATTCCTCTCATTCATCAAAAAGTAAGATAAAAGTACTAATTTTGACACATTCCTGTCTGAAGGTGCAGTATATATACAAGTATAAGTGAAAATACAAAGATTGTTTCTACTTTATTTTTTCTTTAAAGTTCACTAAGACCTGGAATGTGACAGCAACTGAAGGAATGGTTAGAAAACATGAGGAATGAGAAAGAAGACTGCAACACAGTATTCACTTCACAGATTGAGCAGTAAGAATGATCTGTGTTTATGAATGCATGATCAACCAGCCTTGGAACGAATTTTTTTCACATAAGTTAAGATTAAATATTTTTTTAATAATACGTATATACTACATATGTACTTTGAATTGTACTCTCCTATAAGGTTTTACATGGAAAAACTCTTAAGAATACCTTCATAGAAAACTATCTCTCTCCTTACAGTATCATGTAACACCAGATAAAACCCATTATTGTCAGAAGCAGTTAAACTAACAGCCAGCAAGGTCTGTGTTCCCTCTTACATCTCTCAAGACCTGAAAGAAGTGTGCAAACATGCATACTTCCTCAGTGCTAGAGGAGGAGAGGTCAAGGCCAAAGCTGTATGTCAACATGAACTTGCCTTGAATAACCGACCAACATTATGTATGAAGAATAATGCTTCAATTCGTCAACTATGATTCCCGAAAAATAAACTATGATGACACTGTACACCAACAGGACCTAAGATAATAAATTTTTGACCCAATATTTTTCTCTCCCTTTCTTGAGATGCAATTTTGAGTTTCCACAGCAGTCCAGCATGCAGCCTACATGTGACGGGTGTTGCCAAAGGACATGCCTGCCTGGTTGGCACCCTTGTTTGAGCCGTATTGCAAACTGATGACAGTGTTGGAGGCATTCAGCTGTTCCTCAGTGAAATGGCGTACATTTTTCTCAGATTCCTTGGGTCCGATAGTGGGCTTCCCAAACTGGCTTCCCTGTAATAATGTTTAGTCAATGAGTATCACTGAGACTTAGTAAGCTGAAACTTTTTTTTGTTTTCTTATTTTTAAATAATGTGCAGGGCACCAGTGTTGGTGCATAACACACTCATCACTCACACTACCACACACACACACACAAATACAAGAGGATAGGATTTCCAGCCTTCCGCTCCTGCCGGGATTGCAAGGTCACAGACCCTCGGCTTACTCCCGTACCTATTTTACTGCTAGGTGAGCAAGCATTACAGTGTTTAAGAAGACAAATCCATTTTGTCTTCACCCACCTGGGATTCGAGCACAGAACATCTCGATTGTGAGCTGAGCGTGCTAACTATTACACCACCAGACTGCCCTTAAAAGGGATATCATCTGTAGCTTGGGATTATGAACATGGATACATGTCAGAAATAAGTTGGAAAGGAATATAGCAACAGAAAAAGGAAAAAAATAGTGAACATTTTTTTTGTCTTCGTTAGCCATCTTGAAGTGAATATCTTATCAGCCAGCATCAGCAATATTACATATGTTGCTTCATATTTGGATCCTTTACATGCAATTATTTTTTACATAACTAATTACTTGTGTATTGAGGCTCAATACATAACTGATTTAAACCTTTGACCATACTCAATTAACTCTTGAAGTATAAGACTCTTAAAACTCAACTGTAATCTATCATATACTCTTACTTAATAACTGCATATCTATAGTACAACTTACTAAAAACAGCGTATAAGGCAACAAAATCCAATATCTGATTGTTATGACCAGGATCAATTATCCCTTTTTATTCCCAGACTATTTACTTTATATACTCTTACTTTCACAAGAAGAACTTAGTGTCATTGTACCAGCTTATTTAAATTACAGTCAGTAAGTCATAAAACTCAGGATATAACTGCCAATCCATGCAGAGCAGGCCAAGGTTAATGAGCGTCTCCACACCTCACAATGTTATGTTACTTACTGGCCATGACTTCAAGCATAATAGCCATAATGCATTTTAATTTTAGCCATTAATTTTCAGTGAAAGTTACATGATAAAGAATTTCTGTCACTGAATCACTTTAGCAAAACCCAGAAGCAAGCCTTGTATACCTTTTGTACTCTCATGCAGCAGGTTAGCTCCATGAAAACATATGTTACAGAAATGAAAATTAAGTAGTGGGAAATTTGACTGCTTCAATTTTTGTTAGTATATTATGTATACATATTAACCGATCATGACAAGTCAATGTCATCATAATGCTGTTTAGGTCTGTGTTGGCATAAGGAATGAATATCATTCAATTACTTTCAACTTCAAGTTGATGATTAGATTTGCTATATTTCTAACCTTGCTTTTATACATATTTGGCTTTTGGTCTTTTTTCTTAAATACTTAAGGACTTGTGAAATTTTTACCACACTTTACAATTTGATATTTGTAAACAACTATAAAACCTTTCTTCTGTTTAACTTTGTGCTTTATATTCTGTGAGAGTTGTTTGGAATTCATGTCTCCGTGTCCCTGCATGACATACAGCAAACATGGCAACTATAAGAAATGAGAATGGAGGGCTAGGAGAACCCCTTAGAAATTTAAATTTTTTACAAACCAAGAGAAAAGCAGAGGGGTACTTTATTTATTAGATAGTTTGCTACATTATATTCTACTTTTGGATGCCATCTCACATTTACAGGAAAAGCCAGGTTTGTATGAAATAAAATATAAGTGTCACTGACTTGATACTGAAGCAGACCAAGGGCTTAGTATGCATCAAAAATGCCTAAAAGTCCCTCATAACAAAGTATCATGTGAACATGCATGAAATAAACTATTTAAAAAACCTGACACTCATGAAATCCTGTAAGTCATATGTAGGAGGAAAAAGAGGAGCAGGAGCATTAATTTAACTTCCTTCTCTATTTCATTTATATCTATTGAAAACTTCTGTACTTAATCCTTACCTTTCTTCCCAAGGACTGGATGCAGATGACCACTGAATTGAGGTTCTGCTTCTCCCACAAATCCACAGTCTGGAAGGTCTCCTGAGAGGGCACACCACACGCCTTGGCTCCATCCACAAAGTTGTTAATGTTTTCCATACACTTGAAGGCCATGCTAGATGTCTGGATCTTTTTGATCTGTCCAGGCTTCAGAGCATTGATGACCCTGAGAAGAAAACACAAAGGAATGAATCATTTGAGAGGTTGAGATATTGGATAGAGGCTTTAGGATATTAGTAACAATGCAAACAAGAAATTATTAAAGATACATAAAGAAATCAAGAAACATTTGAAAGGCTGTCTAAATATGATCTATCTATATTTCTCATGTGTACAAAAGATTCCTAGCCGACTCATCTGCCAAATATCAGTAAATACATATTGTATGTTTTTTTCAACAATCTCAGTATCCTAAATATGATTTAATTTAATGTGTACATAAGTGAACTGTGGATGAAATGGAAAGTTAAGCAAGGAGATGATGAATATGTATAATGAATTGCATGAGTTGAAGCGCTGGGTTTATGCTAAACTGTGAATGAATTTCTGAGCTATATGAAGGCAAAAGAAACAAAAAATATAACTGAAGGAGAATCTTCAGGAAAGGGATTTCAAGGATGGTTGTGTAAGAGGAAAGATTCAATGCATGATTAAAGTTATTATGGATGTGAATGAAATTTTCAATGAGGCCTATGTTCTCAATCTATTGCTGAAAAAAGCAAACTACGGAGATGTGGAAAGAATAGCTTGATATGAGTGACGAAAATAGAAAACTAGGTTAAATTCCTTGATGAATAAAGGTAAAAAAAAATACTTGTAAAAAAATACCTTCATGAATATAGATGATACAATATTTGATGAAATATACTATAACTATGATGATGTACTGTAGTAAACGACTTGTTCAATGTTTTTTTTATAAAAAAGAGAATAAATAAATATATATATATATATATATATATATATATATATATATATATATATATATATATATATATATACAGTACACACACACACACACACACACGTATATATATATATATATATATATATATATATATATATATATATATATATATATATATATATATATATATATATATATATATATATATAGATGGTGAAGTAGCAAACTAGAAAATTCATAGTCAAGGCAGACAACGGAGGTGAAAAGAACAAATGAATGGCTTACAAGAAGAGAAAAGACTCCGAGAGTATGTAGAATTAAAGCTGTGATTCTGCAATATAAAGGTGAGACTATGGTATATTTTTGGCTCATAAAGCATTTCATAACTGGATCAGGTCACTGTTTAAGGGAGAAGGAAGCCCAGTGCATAAAGATGAGGAAGGGAGGATAAACATGACGATAAATGTAAATATGTTGATGATATTTGGAAGCATCAATTGTAAAGAGTGGAGGGACGGCTGGTTACCCCTTACCTACCTCCTCATTCTATGAACACTGGCTAAGATGTTATGTACCAACCCACATTGCATGGTACTTTGTCTTTGTGTGATTGCAATATAATTTTTCATCAATATCTGATATCCTGTTTATTCGTTGCTTAAATCAGTAAAATTTCTTTTAACGAGTATACATTTACCACAAGGCCACAATTTTATAGTGTCATCATGTATACAGTCAATAGTGTTTATTGCTATCACTCCTTTTTTAATCCTATTCGTACATTACTTTATCAGAGACTAATACAACATTTTTTTTGACAAACTAATACACACACACACACACAACACTCTTGTGGTCCAGTAAAACGACTCCAGTCTGTCACAGTACAAGGCGTGGGTTCTAACCTTACTCAGATCTCTAAGGATTTTTCACTGACAGAAAGTGATTACTGTTCCCCTTTAACATAGTGATGGAGGTGAGTGATGTGTGAGAGGTCTCAGCCTTATCCATATATCTGTCTCTATGAGCTTTGAGCTCTTTCGGGAAGGGTAATGGCTAACAGTCAGGGATCCAGCTCGCGATTCTCCAAAACATGTTGAATAACACACCAACTACCTAATAATCCTTATTTTGCTTTCTCAACTGCGTATTTTGATAAAATAAAATAAAACCATCAGATTACTCACTCGCAGAGCAGAACGCCATTCTTGAGCTGCTCATAAAAGTTGTCCTGGGAACCATTGGGGTCTACATCCTTTCCTGTGACGGCCGCAACCCAGTCCAGACACTGACCGGCGAGTTCTTCACTGTATTTGGCGTCAACCTGAGTGGAGATGCAAGAAAATACATTAGAGACTGGTCAACTGTACAAATTGTCAACTACATTTATCTTTTGACACCAGCCACATTTTTTTCCTACCTCCCTTTCTCTACGCTGAACGTCCCTCGAGCAGTAGATGTTGCATTGCCAGAATATGGCTGGCACCTATCCGAGAGTTTTACATTTAGTTCTTACATATACCTGCTCATTTCATGTATTTGTCATGTAATTATGTTATAAGTACTGCATCCATGCTGGTCTGGTTAAGATTAAAATTTCGGTATTAGACCGGTGTAACCTTGACCGTAACAAGCACCTAGCTTCGTTCATGGATCTCTTAGGGGTGGGCGAGGACGGACGCAGCTAAACTAGCAGCTACTCTATTCTTTCAGCTTCTTACAAATGTTGCCGTTATCAGGCTAGTGCTGTGAAACATCCGGGTTGAAGGAAAGGTATAGAACTCAATACAGCTATCAACCCGGGGGTGACGTCACGCCGTCAGCTCACGCGCCCTCAGAGTCAACAACCCCAGCACCCGCCGCGGGCTAACCACAATGATCAAATACTACACAAGTGCCTTTCGTTCCAGTTTCGAAATACGAACATCGTATTCGGTTGTCTCAAATCAACAAAAACTGTATTTTTAATTGGTTATAGAATCAAAAATAAGGACGCACATCAGTTGTAAAGTTAACGCAACATTTTCCACTCAACAAAAACATTGCTGTAGAGGTGGGGCTCTTTCTCTTTATGAATTATCAAATTGATCTAAATATGATTAACCCACAAATTATGAGCGCAGATTTCCAAGTTAATAAACACTTTTCGTCGTGAAAGAAGGGCTCAGTACGTCACGGATACCTCAGCTGCTTCAAGGTGAGTCAAGAACCCTTTCGAAGATATGCGAAGGAGTGGGAGTGGCAGCAAGCTAGTGGCCCACGTAGCAACAGAGGCGCTCTCCCCAGAGGTCATCTCGACCCCCTCACGCCTCTCCACTGACAGCGGCTGGGATGCGAGTACCCTCAAGGACTGATGCCAAGAAATACAAAATGCATGAAGTTAACTTTAATGCTTTATTAAAACGTGAGACTAGGGGAAAATGTGCAAGAATACGAAATAAGGATTGCAAGAAAAGCGACAAAGTCAACCTCGGCGTTTACTCTTACACTTACAACATGGTCTGTAGTTACTACTTTCGCTGCAAACAAAATGCATCAAGTACTATCCAAGCTATGAAAATGGTATATACTGGAAGCGAACTACATAGGAGAAAATAACAATCCATGGCAGTTCGCTTTACACTTATCGTGACAAAGCAGACGAAAATCATCCCATCTATACGTAACAGAATGTCATGCTAAGCTCACTCCACACAAAAAAGCATATCTTTCTCAAACAATATTATGCACAGGAAAGTAACAAGTATTAATATCACTAAATGCAGGAAAGAACATCCCTCGCAGAATATCATGTATTATCTCAATATATAGCTACTCTTTTCATCAAGGTATAGTGTCTAAGCCCGCGATCATTAGGTTGGCATGAGTTGGCAAATATGTACATGAAAGCCACAAACACCAAGGAAGAACTATTATGTTGAAGTGACCTAATACAATATAATATATGAAAATTAAGGTAAAATCATCATAAGCTGTCAGTGATCTCTGAAAGATACACTTTGTTAAAATCAAGTATATGCATTATGTTATTTCAAGCAGCATAGTAGAATTAGAAATAACAGGCATTAGGACGTATCATCAAGTCATTACATTGCCTTGCCTTGCCTCCACTTCCTAGTAGCATATGGCCGACCTGCACCTAGCCACTGACTAGTCCTGTGAATACTTTAAAATCTCTCTCTCTCTCTCTCTTTTCTTGTTTCTCTCTCTCTCTCTCTCTCTCTCTCTCTCTCTCTCTCTCTCTCTCTCTCTCTCTCTCTCTCTCTCTCTCTCTCAGTACGTTGAAAGAGTGCCGGGCGGTGCAGGCGGCCGGCAGGAGAGTTCTCCCGTTCCCCCTCCCCACATTCCGTCCCTCAGTACCTCCACCCCATGAACACCTGTGTGCATATGAGTAAACTGGTTGGGTTATGGTGCTGCGCGTGGCCACACACACACACACACACACACACACACACACACACACACACACACACACACACACACACACACACACACACACCTGCAGACACAACATTAAAGGAATGTGTGGTGTCAACATAAATAATACGAGTGTGAGAGCTTAGAGCTCATTATAGCCCGATCTACGGGTATGACTGTGCCCTTTCATACATCACACGTCCCATCCTTTTGTTCAAGGAGGACAGTAACTGCTCGATCAGTGAAAACTTTGAACTTTGAGCGAGGCGCGAACCCAAACCTGCTGAGTGACAGGCATGAAAAATTACCACTGCTACAAAACACAATGTATAGGAGTGTGTGAATCCTACTTTATCGTCTGTAGCCTAAAATAAATATTCAGCAGGTAAAACTTGCATTCCTTCCCCACCTCTCTACCTTTCCTCCCTTACGCGGCACCACCTCAGCCGCTGCTACACTAGTTGTTGCAATAATACCATCACTACAACGTCATATAGTCCAGCAACACCACAACAGAATCCTACCACACCCCCATCATCGCTACCAACTATTTTCCTAATTTCACACCTGAATTTACCACTCTCTCTATGTGGGTGATAAAATTACCACAACTCTTTATCAGTCTTATCTAATCTCAGGATTGTTGTTAAATTTCGTAACCCGGTGACTCGCCCACTGCTCATGTTAATTGTAATTAACGCCTCATCCAGATTAATCGCCAATACACGTGATTTTTTTCTAATTAACTTAACTACGGCTCCTAAAAAGCAAGAGCGAATTTATTTCACCGCCAGTATCCCAGCGACGCAAAACCACCACATCACCTACCTGTCATCGCGTTAAAGGAATGTTTATATAGTTTCCTTCCCTTTAAGTTAAACCTCGTATGTATGTCAAGAGAAAACCATAATCTTGGCTAGGATAATCGCCT
>JAXIVD010000114.1:162500-167577 GCA_036785275.1 Cancer borealis | reverse complement strand
CTTAATTTTTATTTCTGTAACATATGTTTTCATGGAGTTGACCTGATGCATGACAGTACAAAAGGTACACTAGGCTTGCTTCTGGGTTTTGCTAAAGTGATTTAGTGACAGAAATTCTTTATCATGTAGCTTTCACTGAAAATTAATGGCTAAAATTATAATGCATTATGGCTATTATGCTTGAAGTTATGACCAGTAAGTAACATAACCTTGTGAGATGTGGAGACACTCATTAACCTTGGCCTGCTCTGCATGGATTGGCAGTTATATCCTGAGTTTTATGACTTACTGACTGTAATGTAAATGAGCTGGTACAATGACACTAAGTTCCTCTTGTGAAAGTAAGAGTATATAAAGTAAATGGTCTGGGAATAAAAAGGGATAATTGATCTTGGTCATAACAATCAGATACTGGATTTTGTTGCTTTATACGCTGTGTTTAGTAAGTTATACTATAGATATGCAATTATTAAGTAAGAGTATATGATAGATTATAGTTGAGTTTTAAGAGTCTTATACTTCAAGAGTTAACTGAGTATGGTCAAAGGTTTAAATCAGAGTCATGTAACTTGTATTTACTTTTAGTAGGCAGGATAGGAGCCTGGATCATGTTGTGTGTCCGTGTCTATTTTGATGTAATTTCAATTCCTGGATGTTCTTTGCCCTTATTATCTCAGCTTCCAGTTATCCAGTTTATAAGTACTTAGAAATATTTTCTGCACTTATCATAACCACCTTAATAACAATCCAGTTATTAATGTTCTTATTTGAAACATGCCAGACTAGTTGCACATAACCATATAGTTTGATAAGCTGTCATCAAAGCATTAAGACTTTACTGCCACAAACAACCTGCCTTTCAAAACTTTTAAAAAAAGAAAAAAAGAATGATATTCAACAACATTTGACTTTTCTTCCCTGTGGTGCAGGTTATGGGTCCTTCCAGTACTGGCTCATCCTGATAGGCGGCTTTGCCAATGCCAGTGATGCAATAGAAATCCTTTGTGTGTCCATCCTTTTGCCGGCTGCTGAGTGTGACTTCCACATGACCTCAGAGGACAAAGGATGGCTCAGCGCTATCCCATTTATTGGTGAGTTGTTCACTTCTTATATCCTGCAAGATGTAACACAGATCACATAGTTTTATGATAGGTGAAAGTGCATTAGGATGTGTTTTTTAGCCTATTGGTTTTGCATCTTCATCCTCATCCTCTGTCTCCATCCTCCTCCTCCTAGTCGGCTCCCACCATTACCTGGCTCTTTCGGCTCTCAAATACTTTTTTTAAGTAGTTCCACATATTCTGTTTATAGTCTTTATAATTTAGAAGGAATTACTTAGGATAGCTTTGTTAGTTAGCTTTCAATACCTATTGATTTAAGGAAAGGTGAGAAAAAGCTTTCAAAAAGCGTTTATTTTAATTTAAACAAAATTTATATCAAATCATAGACTAAATCAAATGTACCTGTTATTAAAGTAAAAGGTGAAAAAGCCTTAAAAAAATTACCTTAATTAATACCAATCATAGAATACATTAATTAATTTATACTCACTCCACCTAAACAATTTGTTTCACAGTTTCAGACTTGCAGTGTATTCACACTGCAAGTAATTTCTCTGACTTAATAATAATACCCATAAACGTGTTTTGAGGGTTTGAGGGTTCAAAACATAAAAAACATAATTTAGTTGAGAAACAAAGTCTAAAAAAATTTGTTATCTACATGTCTGTACAGTGTACACACTTTCACAAACTCGGTCACACACACATACACAGACAGACAGACCGACAGACAGACACACACACACAAACATAATATCTATTTCCTTTCCTCTCTAATATCTATATATCTATCTTAAAGATAGATATATAGATATCTTAAAGATAGATATAGATAGATATTAGATAGGAATGGAAATATATATTATATTTGTGTGTGTGTGTGTGTGTGTCTGTGTCTGTCTGTCTGTCTGTCTGTCTGTCGGTCTGTCTGTCTGTGTATGTGTGTGTGACTGAGTTTGTGAAACTGTGTACAGACATATAGATAACTAATGTTTTTAGACTTTGTTTCTCAACTAAATTATGTTTTTTATGTTTTTGTGGTGCCCGGGGGGGGGGCCTGGTTCAGAGGTACGTTATTTATTTAAATGATGTTATTGGCTGATTAATTTCTTTACCTAAGTAATTTGTTTTACTTTCACTTCACTGCTGAAGGACCACCAGTGTGGTGCCTTGTCATTAAATTAACTTCTAATGGGGAACTCTCATGGCAATTAAAAAGATATTTACTTTGATTAATTATATTTATTAATGGTCCCTGATGTTGGATATTTCCCTGAATATTAAGAAAAGAAAGCTGCCACCACCCCCAAAGGTTTAATGAGAATTAGGGGATTCTCAGGGAATTTAGTTTCTTCCTAAAGGGAAGTTAAAATATTCGAAAGAGAAAATAATTACTACCAGGGAAATATAGGCGACCAATGAAAAGAAAAGGGAACTAATTTAACAATTTAGTTATTTGGTAGAGTGGACTGAGTTTCAATAAGACACATGGATTCGTGGATTTGTTTCATATCCTTTTTCAAGAGTGTTGAGCACTTCCCACATTTACCTTACCACACCAACGGAGGTTAGTATTAACACGGAATCACTTTCTCAGAATTTTACTTGGGTTATTTATTTATGGTATACTTTGAATATCACAGGCTGATCATTGAGTCTTAGAAACACGGCTTAGTTATAGTATCAGACAACTTAATGGCTCATGGCAGAAAAACATCACCTTCCTCAAAAAGAAAATAAACACACAGAATTGGCAATATTTATCTCACCTCGAGATATCAAACTCTTCACTCATTACAAGTTATACCCTTGACTCCCTTCCCTGAAAAATATCACCTTAAAAATGTTATAATTTTGTAACTGGGCCTGAGAACAGTTAAAGAACCTTTTCTCAGGGGATTTCTGAAAGTAAGGTGATCTCAATGTTTCTGGTTATGCAGACATAGGATAATTCTTCCTCACTAGATAGAAATACGCGATCCCTACTCCTGAATACATGGGCTGGACCTATCAGACCGTCCTACGTGACACATAGTTCCCTAAAGCTTAACTCGGAAATTTTTGGCATTGGCTTTCTCAGGGAATTTAACTACAAAAGCAAAAGAAAGTAAATGAGAAATTGGTGTAACTGTCGTGGAGGCATTCTTTCCCTGTTGATGCGATCAAAAGTTGGAGCTGAGTGACGCTCTCTGGGAAAAAGGCGGGAGATGAGAAGGGGGGAAGGGGGGTTTTCGAGGATATTCCTCCTTTGATCTTATTATTAATTGATTATTGAGACGTGAAATAGTTATCAGTTTATAGGAAATTAATTTTGACGCTAAATAAGTGACATTTAGATATCTATTGAACCTGATCTCTGGATTAATATATAGGGGAAAATTTTGGTCTACGTGACATTTTGCACGTCAACGGGCCCCGGGGCGTGATCGCCTCACATGATGCAATATTACATAATTGTTAACAAAGTTTTGTGGGAAGATAACTAAGTAGGTTAATTATATTAGACTATGGAGAGCATTTTGACAAGTTAATAACTATTAATAGTGATTAGATTATGATATTAATTTCTTTCCATAGAAAACTGTCTTGGGGGGGGATGACTGCATAAGATTTGAAAGTTTGGAGAAACAATTCTAATATAAACATTAATATAAACATATAGTATAAAATTATGAATGATGTGTGAGTAAAAACATTTATATAATGCAGTATCACCTTGGGAATACAGGATCTAAGGGCAGACTAAACAAAACAAAAAGGTACATTCAGTAGGCCTATATGAGATTAAATTGGAGGCATCACACGACTTTTCTCTCCGGGTGAAATGTTTTTACTCACTAATAATCAAAAAAATTACATCCTAACAGGTTTACAATTTAGGAACTGGTTTAGTGGTCACTAAGGCTACAACCCACCTTGGTTTTCCATCAGTCTAACATTCACTCGACCTTCCCCATCACTTCACTACTTCTGCAGCCCTTCCTGGCTAAAACACTGGCAACGTAATATGTGGTTCCTGAGAAACCAATTGCCTGGCTACTGCTGCTACTTGGCTGTAGTTCAGATTATTGTAGGGCACACCCCAGTCCACATACTCATGAGAGAAGTATGGATGAGCTCGTCAACTGTACAAGATCCCGGACACTCGGTAGCTAAGTTGAGCCTTCCAACCCTTGACTTTCACACCAAAACAAACAATAACATAAATTCTCAGTCATTCATCTTCATTTGCTCATAACATTCGCATTCAATCACCCTTCATTCGTTTCCGCAGCAAGTGGTCATACAGGAAGCATTTGACAGAGCTTAGGCTACGTCCTGATGTCTCCTCCACCTCCTAACACCGGCAGACTGTAGCTTAGAGGCCTAATCACACTACTACCAGGTGTGATTCCCTCACGTTAAAGTGGCCTACAGCTTCCTGAACTAGTCCATTGTGTGGACTACACACAATCCTGTGAACTTATCTTCTACTTCAAAAGTTCACCACTCCTTCAGGGCTCAAACTAGGCCCGGGGGAATTAAGGTGGATAGTCTATCGACCTGTCACACCTGGGTCGATTCATCAACAACATACCTCCAAGGGGACTGCAACTTAGCACCACTAATTGTCCAAACCTGTTCCTCTACATCTTAAAACTAACTGTCAGCCTACTGGGGAGGGGGGAATCCACTTGACGAGGGGCATGGCGTCCGAAGAAGGCGAAGAAAGACTGGACGGCTGTTGAAGAGTGCACAGCATGGTTGAGTACTGTCTGGCAGGACGCCAGATACTGCGGCCACTTGAGTGGGTACCCTGCACATAGGATAGCCAGTGCCGTCTTGAGGGACGAATGGAGCCTCTCCGTGGTGCTGTTCCCTCGGGGATGATATGGGGTTGTATGGCAGTTGGCAATCCGATGCCTCCGGCAGAGGTCTTGGAACTGCCGGGACACAAACTCCAACCCGTTGTCGTGGACTACAGACTGGGGGGTGCCGAAGTCTGCGAGGTACTGCTCCATGCTCTCCACGACAGT
>JAXIVD010000114.1:112500-157500 GCA_036785275.1 Cancer borealis | reverse complement strand
TGTGAAGGTTTCTGGCGGTGCTCACCATTATTACCTCGCAAAACTTCTTTGAAATTATGATAGGTTATGTTAGGTTGGTTAGGTTATGTCAATGGCTATGTTAAAGTTATTAGGTTACGGTTATGTTATGGTTAGGTTAAGTTAGATTCAGTTAGGTTCGATTATATAAGAATTTTACATTTTATCACCCGGAAGTTAGGATTCGCAAATTAGTTTTTTGGGGGGTTTGGGTATTAAAATGTAAAAATCTTATGTAACCGAACCTAACTGAACCGCATCAAACCTAACTTAACATAACCATAACATAACCGCAAACTAACCTAACAACCTTAACCTAACCATAACTTAACCTAACTTAACCAACATAACATAACTTCAAAGACGTTTTGCGAGGTAAATAATGGTAAGCACCCCCTAAAACCTTCACAGATGTGTTGAGTACACTATGTATAGTATGTAAGACTTCATATATATATAATAAAGAGATGGAGCAGTAGTTGTAAAGAAATACCCCATATTTTTATATATAATTTCAAAAAAACTAATTTGTAGCACCGATAGGCTTTCCCTGGTTAGGTTAGATTTGGGTAAAACTTAACTTTTACATCCAGCCAAAAAACCTTACATTCCCACATGTCCTCATGTTTATTGGGAGAAGATGGGGAATGGGGATATCTTATTAACTATTTATTTGGGACGGTAATGAGTGTCAGAATCATTTGTGTATATCAATGTAGAGTAGAGCTTCCCTTTAACCAAAATAAACTTTGGGGATATCTTATTTAACTATTCATATGCTACGGTTATACATATTTTTGTACCTACACTAACATTTATGCAGAATTTTTGTACCATTTAATCTCTTTCACGTACAAGTAAGTTGTTTTCTTGGGAGTATATATCAAAATTCAAAGAAAATAAATAATCCGGTTAGAGGCTGCTGTTATATCTCCTTTGTTTCTGGTATTCATCACCATTATTATACAATTTTAAGCCTACAGTAGTATTTCTGAAACATTTTTCTACCACTTAATATCTTTCTCGTATATATACACTGTTTTTATTGGAGGTATATATTAATAATAGATTCCGAGAAGAGGCTGCTGTTATATATCTCCTTTGTTTTTTATATTCATCACCACTATTATACAATTCTGTGCCTACAGTAACATTTCTACATTTCTCTACTGCTTACTATCTTCCTCGTATATATACACTGTTTTATTGGAGGTATATATCAATATTAACTTCTGAGAAGAGGCTGGCTCAGGCTGGTGCAAAAAACCCGCGAACGAGTGTCGTCTGCTATAACCCACCTCCCAAATCAGATTCGACGGATTCAGGAATCTGTTACAGATCACGGGTTAAGATGGTAAATAGAACACGATTTCGCGGCTAAGCCCCGCCCAGAGCGGCCAAGCCCCGCCCAGATTCAGTGATCTGAAACGGATTCACGCAAATAGAAGAGGCCTTTATTCAGCAAAATTAACGCATTTACATGTGTGGCCAAACTTCCTAACGTCTTGCCTTGTTTTGTTTTCACGAACACGATTTTAAGGAGATATGTCTTGGGCAATATTGAGTCCCGCCGCATCGACAGCCGGCAAATGGACTCATGCTGACTGACGACGGCTGTGACCCGCCGGCAGCTGCTGCCGCCCATGCTGCCGCCCACATGGACGCCACCACCACTATCCTTAAACGGACTCGCTCTCTTTCTCCATCGTCTGGTAGCCACGAATGTACAGCTAAGTCCACCAAATGCAATGCTCGCTCATTCGCCCAAGTAGCTGCTTCACCACCCTCACCTAACGCTAGGGCTGTGCCCCCACCCCAACCTCAACCACTGCAATCCTCTTCTAAATGTATCATCATCCGCTCTGCTGAGGGGAACAGGTGCTTTATTCACCCTGGTAAAGTGGCCAGGGCAATCTACTCCTCCATATTTGGAAAAAAATATATTGAGAAGACCCTAACCATCACAGGTGGCGGCAGGGGCATAAAATTCGAGGTAGCCAACCTCGAAAACCTCTCTCAACCTCCTGAGTCGGTCACCACGCTGGGGGAGTGGTCTGTTAAATGCTGGGTTGTGACAGACGATGACCCCACCTACATGTTCGGGAGGATATACCCAGTATCCCCCGAAATGGCCACACAGGACATACTTACCAACCTTACCATAGTTGACGATGCCCCAACTCAAATCATAGACGTTTTTAGACTCCCAGCTTTTGTCAGGGAAGGGCAGACGATGGCCAATATGGCCATTCATATTAAGTTTAGAGGGGACCTCCCTGATAGGATTGCCCTAAACTCTGCAGTGTACCGTGTTAGGCCCCACACCCTCCCTGTCCTCAGGTGAATCCGCTGCCTTCTGTTTGGCCATGGCAACGCCTCCTGCAATGGCAAAAACCGCTGTGGGAGGTGCAGTGGTTACCATGACGCCGAGGTTTGTATCCGGCCTGAAACATGCTTTTTCTGTGATGGCAACCACCGCCCCACCTATAGGCAGTGCCCGGCATACCTCCAGGCACTGCAACTACAGTAGATCCAACATGAGCCTGACCACAATATAATGGAGGTTAAGCGTAAGCTGAGGGGCATCCATCCAGGATCCTTCAGACCAACCTCCTCACCAGAGGAGAATACAACACCTTCTCAGGCATCCCCACCTGCACCTGCCCCACAACCAGCCCCTCCCAAGCCACTTAGCCCTAAGATCACAGTAATTCCTTTGGCCGTCCAGGACTGCTCCACCCCTCAACGCCCATCCACTAACCTATGCACATCTCAAACACCCAAATCCCAGAGGGGCCGTCGCCCTCCCAGGAGTCGGCCAAAACCCCCCTCTTGCCCCGGCTCTCCTAGGAGGGATATCTGTTTACAGGAGGTACTCCTTCTCCCCACACCCCTAACACCTCGCCCTTTACTCCAACCCACTCCTATCCCAGCTCATCCTGCTCCTCGCCTGCTTCAACCCATCCCTCCCCCACCTCAACCCACACCTCCCCAGCCTGAGCTTCAGCCCCATGCCACACAGCCAGCAGCCCAGCAGCCCCTGTCGTCACAGAGCAGTGCATGCCTTGAGCCTCCTACGGCATCTTCACAGACCCAGCATGCCTCGGGTCTCTCCTTATCTGCCTTCATTATGGGATTAGCACCACTTGCACTTAAATTTATCAATCTTCTCCTAACAGGTTCCAGCCTTCAAGAAAGCCTCCTCCAGTGCTTGCCAGGACTATTCTCATTCTTCACATCACTCACGCAGTGAATTCTGTTCTCCCCTCTCACTTCATACTCTGGAATGCCCGGTCCCTGTACTGGAAACTTCCAGTCTTTAAAACCACGCTATCTTCCTATTCACCTCTTGTTGTTGGCGTCTGTGAGACGTGGCACACTGACGCATTCTCCCCTTCCTTCCCCAACTGTTCTTCTTACAGAGTGGACAGGGGGGCAGGCGGAGCAGGAGGCGGCCTGCTACTGCTTGTCCACCAATCCCTCTCTTCTAGCCTCCTCACTATCACTCCCTACCCCGGGGGCAGACTAGAGTACCTGGAGGTGATTATTACCTTTAACTCAGGACACCTTCAGATCCTTTTAATTTACAACCCATGCTTGGATATCTCCCTTTAGGAGTTCCAGCATTTGTTTTCACAGCTTTCCTCCCCAGCCTTAATAATGGGTGATTTTAACGCCCATCACGACTTCTGGGAACCAGCCCTCCCCAGGAGCCGAAGAAACCGTTCGGGTCTGTCCCGCTCGATCTTCTTGGCAGACAATGCAGCTTTCTCTCTCCTTACTCCACCTGGCCTCCCTACCAGGATTGATCCAGTTTCAGGGAACCCCTCTACCTTGGATCTTTGCCTGGGGAATGGCCCTCTCCTCCTCACCACTATAATAACTGGCCCTTACATGGGGAGTGATCACCTTCCTGTCGTAATTTTCTTCCCTTCAATACCAACATCCTCCCATTCATCACGCAGACCTCGTTGGTCCTCTAAAAAGGGAGACTGGGGCTCTTTTCAAAAAGAGATTAATTCAATAACTCCTCCCACCATCCTCCCTTCACAAAGTCAATTTCAATACCTTACAGACACCTTGGTGGCTGTAGGGTCCCACCACTTTCACCTCGTCACTTCCCGTCCCTCCCGCTCCTTCCGGGTCCCCTGGTGGTCCCGAAGGTGTGCAGCAGCCCTTCAGGCCAAACGACATGCCTTTAACATGTGGCGTAAGAATCCCATCTCTCCCCTTCGCAGTCGCTTCAGACTTTAAGAGGCCCAGTGCAAGCGTGTTATTCTTGATGAGAAACGCTCTGCGTGAGCCTCCTTTTGTGCCTCCCTGTCCTTTTCTTCATCAGTCTCCCAGGCTTGGTCTTTCTTCAGGAAGATGGTTCATCCTCAGCCCACTCTCACCTCCCCATTAACTAGTAACGGTGTCCTCCTTGTCAACAACGTCCAAAAAGCCGAGTGCCTTGCATCCAACATACACACTGTCCTCGGCTCCCCCTGACCCTATACCTCCACCTGTGTTACCCCCTTCTTCACACGGCCACACAATTAGCACAGCTATAACTCCCCAGGAGCTTTCATCAGCTTTACAAGCACTGTCTGTTGGGAAGGCGACAGGGCCGGACAATGTCCCGAATGAGTTTCTTCGCCGCCTCCCAGATCCTCTGATCTTCCTCCTCCTGAACATGTTCAACGCCAGCTGGCAGTCTGGCACGTTCCCTTCCGTGTGGCGTCATGCCATCACAATTCCTATCTTCAAACCTGGCAAGAACCCGTCGGAGGCTTCCTCCTACAGGCCCATCAGTCTACTCTCTAACTTCAGTAAGGTATTAAAACACATAGTGCATGACAGACTAACATGGTGGTTGGAACACAAACACCTTCCCCCTAACATGTTTGGTTTCCGTCCTCACCGGGGCACCCTGCTCCAGCTAGAGCACCACATTCAGGAAGGATTTAACCGCAAGCAATTCACTCTGGTAGCTTTTCTTGACCTCAAAGGAGCTTTTGACTCCTCTTCACATAATGCCATTATTGAAAAACTTTCCCGCCTGGGACTCAATGGTTCCCCACTCAATTGGGTTCAGTCCTTCCTGTCTTCCAGGTCCTTCTCTCTGGTGATAGGTAACTCCTACTCTAGGTCTTACCCAGTCACCAGAGGTGTCCCACAGGGTTCTCCTCTCAGTCCTCTCCTTTTCAATGTCTTACTTTCAGACTTTCTCTCTTCTACATGCACACATGCACTCTTATATGCTGATGAAATTTCCCTCCTTTGCTCTGCTTCCACTATCCAGGAGGCTCAACTTAGCGTGGGCTTGATGCCATAGACTCCTGGACATCACGTTGGGGCCTAACGGTGAGTGCCCAGAAGTCTAGCCTTCTGTGCTTCACCAGAAGGCGAATACCCAACATACCTGTGGGCACCATCAATGGTTCACCCATTCCCTTCAAAACCCAACATAAGTTTCTAGGCATAGTAGTGGACGGCCCCCGTCTAACCTGGAGGCGTCACATACACTACCTGGTGACCTCATGCCTTAAAAGACTAAACTTAATGAAGTCCCTTGCAGGGGTCAAGTGGGGTGCGGACAGGCATACCCTCCTCCGTTTCTATTATGCCTATATCCGGAGTCGCTTAGACTACGGATGTGAGGTTTATGGGGCGACCTTACCTCCACTTCTCCATAAATTGGATGTCATTCAAAACACAGCCATGCGTATAGCCCTGGGAGCTTTTAGGTCCTCCCCAGTCACAGCCCTTCAGGCAGAATCCTCCCTATCTTCACTGTCACACCGACGCTCCACCCTCCTTGTCCGCACCTACACCAAACTTGCATCCTCCCCCAGCTGCCACGCCCTCCACTCCCTCCTTCTCCGACAGAGTAGGGCACCACTTCTTGGCTCCCTACCATATCAAGCTCACACACCATTTGTAGAAAGAGCCCTCTCCTTCTTTGCCTCCCTCCGGGTGACCACCCCTCCTTTCTCACTCTCGAGAAGACTTCCCCTTTGGGCCCTTGGTTTCCCCTCTCCTCCTTAATATCCTTGACACTGCACACAGACACACATTGGTCAAAGGCACACTGTCCGGTGCAGGGCAGGATAATTTTCAACAACCTCCTGCACACTCACTACCACAACTCCCTCCACATATACACTGACGGCTCCCGCCTCCCAACACCTCCCTCTGTTGGAGCTGCTATGTATGTCCCAGTACATTCCACTGCCACTGCCTGGAGGTTTCCGGCCTCTGCCTCCATTCTGACGGCAGAACTCTGTGCCATCAGAGATGGCCTCAGGTTTGCCATCACACTCACCTCCCCTTGCTCAGTCACTCTCTTCTCAGACTCCCTCTCAGCCCTCCAACTCATCCGGCGCCACCGCCCCAAAACACACCAATCCCTCTGCTTCACCATTCACCACTTTCTTCTCCAACTATCCTCTTCTGACTTCTCCATCCACCTTCAGTGGGTCCCCTCACACGTCGGCATCATGGGTAACACAGTGGCCGATAGAGCGGCAGCGGAGGCACACTCCCACCCCTTCCCCATACACCTCCCCACTGACCAGACTGACTCACTGACTAACCTCCACACAGCCTGTAGACTACACTGGGACACAGATCTGACTAACGTCCTACAGTACACCTCACTTGGACGCATTAGACAAGACACACGACACCACTGGTGGACCTACTCCCCCAGCCATGCCCTTGACACTGCCGTCACCAGATAAAGAATTGGACACAGCCGCCTAAACTCCCACCTACACAAGCTGGGCATGACAGAGGACCCCCACTGCCCTTGGTGCCCTACACAACCAGACACCCCAGAACACCTCCTACTTCACTGTCCTCGTCACCACTCCCACCGCATGGCACTCCTTCACTCACTGTCGTCTCTCCACCTCCGCAGACCAACAATAACTGACATCTTAGGTGGCTCTCAAGACCCTGGCCTGGCCTTCAAAGTACTCAAACACACCAAGACGTTCCTCCAAAGGACAGATCAACTCAACAGATCTGATCCACTCATTCATCTGCAACCCGCACTTTTGGGGCACTAGAGGCTGTGGCACCACAGCCTGCACGGCCCCATCAAATTCCCAGGAAGAAGAAGAAATATGTCTTGGGTGGTGTTGCCACAATTTTCCTAATATATTTCAATCTTAATGCTTGTTTTTAGTTTTCTTTTATATTAAAAGCGACATATATTATATAAATCTTTTAAATTATAAGCACTGAAATTATCTCAAACATCTTAATTTCTTCTGATTTATTCGAAATAGATATCATGGTTTCTCCGTATATTCTGCACCGCTTCCACCCTTGATTCCACCTAGGGTAGAGACCAACATCTCGCTATGTAGTATAAATTCCCTTATATATTACAATCATTATGCTTGTTTGTGGAGTTTTGTTATATTAAAAACAACATTAATAATGTAAATGTTACGTATTTCAACAACTGTCATGATCTCAAAAATCTTACTTTCATCTTATTTATTCGAAATGTATATCCTGCTGATTCTGTATTGAAACTACAGCAGTGTCAGCACCGCACCCTCCACAGTCCAAGGATATACAGCCCAACGTTAAAGTTTGGATGACGGTCGATGGTGGCGCCGTCTGATAGGATACAGTAGTAACTAATTCTTTTTAGGGGTGTCTTAGATAATTTTAATCATTCTGGTATTTTCCCTCCTTTCCAATTTCTGAACCACTCATTTAACTTATTACAAGGTAATAAAAACAATATATATATTTTTTAACTTTTTATTTTTATCAAGGGTTAAAACCAGATAATTTATATACCATGCATGCAAACTACTTAAGTAATGAAAGCACCGAAAGCAAAATTTTGGTAATTTTACAGATAAGATGGGTAATGTGGTAGAAATAATTTGTTAGAATACTTTCCACAAAGCAAACATATATATATATATATATATATATATATATATATATATATATATATATATATATATATATATATATATATATATATATATATATTGGATTTGGTAAAATACTGCAACCTAATTAAGATGTGATTATACCAAGAAAATAAACACTCATTTTGAGGTAATAATTTACACTATCACATGGAGAAAAAAGTAAATAAAAAGCCACAAAGCTGCTTTACATTACATGTTGATATCAAATAAGAATAGTTACCAAGCACATAGGATTAAAACCAGCCAAATAATTACATCCCATACATGTAAACTACTGCAAGCATAATTTTGTAAGTTTTACAAACAAGAACGATATTGTTCCAGAAATAATTATTAGATTAACTTCCACAAAGAAAAAGCCAGAAAAGATATTGCATATATTAAGATATTAGTAACCAAATTGTGATGTGATTATACTAACTGCAATATAAACACCATACCATTAAGGCGATAATCAACACCATAATATGAGATTTTGTGCAATTATGGAAATCAAATAATAAATATATAAAGCTATAAAGCTGCCTTACATTACATGTTGAATGTCAATCAGTTAACACACATGTCAGACACTCCAAGGTGTACATGCATGAAAGAGGTGCTGTTAGAAGGAGAGTGCTTCAAGTAGCAAGGAGGGAGTGTGTGAATAGTTAGAATTGGAGGTTCTGCCATGGCCATTCCCTCATGGGGCACTCCCAGAGGGAACGAGGCGTCAGAGACTAGGCACAATGGTCGGATGATTTAACACACCAAGCAACAAACCAGAAAGGCAGAAGCATTACATCCTAATAAAGATAGAGTTTGGGAACATGCTATTCTGTGCATATCTGTGGGCACTCATCTCCTGTCACATAAGCCTTTGAGCCTGTGGTGGCAATTAATCCTATACGCCAGGACACAAGGACACTGTGATATCCGATATTCCACAGTTTATCTTACCCAGATTATCCTAGGTACCCATTTATCTACCAACCCTTTTGGGAGGATGAACAGCTGGGTGAGCTGTGTGCCAACTGTTTTCATCTGGGATTAAACTTGGGCCAGCAGATTCATAGTCAGACATGCTAATCACTGCACCACTGAGGCACAATACATCTTAGAGGATGTCATATGTATAGTATTAATGGCACAGCTGGCATTGTATATCATAATGAAAGGCAAGTACAAAGGCAGTTGACAAATACTTCATGCAACAAGCTTCCAAAATAAATACTGTTTACGGCAAAAAGTACCACAGCTTTTACCATATCTATCTATCTATCTATCTATCTATATATATATATATATATATATATATATATATATATATATATATATATATATATATATATATATATATATATATATATATATATATATATATATATATATATATATATATACAGTATACTGATACATACACTAGTGCACAAGTTCCAAACATGACATGACAAATCAAAAGACAGGTTAAGGTGAATAACTTAAAATATTTCTTAGATCAAACAAGCCAAATTAACATAGAAATTAAAAAAGAAAATTATTCAAATGCTGTAAAAAGTAAGAGATAAAAAAACAACATGGTGTAATAAATATAACGGTGTTATACTAAACCCATTACAATAGCGTAGATAACATTCATTCAGCACTATGTAATGCCCCAAAATAATGTTACAAAAAGCAGAAACTTAAATTTCATGTCACCATATTTAACTGACGTCACAGCGGTACCCAATGAGACGCTCTGCTACCAAACCAACATCAGTTCTGATTCTACCTCCCCATCAGTCAACACGTCAGCTGCTTCGCTTCTCCCTGGTAGAAGTTTGCCTGGGAAGTTTTCTCCTATACAGTCCTAAGTTGACTGTGGGTGAAATATATCTGGATCTACGGATGCATTTACTGCCATATGTATTATTTACTATGCAGATTGGAGCTGTGGGTTAGTTCTTACCGCCCTAACAGACAACATATGGTGGTTATCTGACTTCACTTCTCCCTGCTTGAAGTTTGCCTGGGAAGCTTTCTCCTATACAGTCCTAAGTTGACTGTGGGTGAAATATATCTGGATCTACGGATGCTTTTACTGACGTATGTATTATTTACAATGCAGTTTGAAGCTGTGGGTTGGTTCCTACCGCCCTAGGAGACAACATATGGTGTTTATCTGACCTTCTCTGTCTCTCTGGTTGCGCAGTTTAACGTCGCCACCCAGGCGTGAGGCGTCCCTCTTCTACGTCCTCGAGTAGCAAGAAGCGTGGGAGCTTGGAGAAGGACGACTTAGATAATTTTGCTAAGAGGAGTCGGTTTTTGGTAGATATTTCCACACTCCCTCCTCTAGCTTGCGTTTTTCCGTCTTTATGTGTTAGGCCCTCACGTCAGCTGAGCGCTCTCCCGTGCCTGGGGAGGGTGTTAGTAACTTGTTTATCTGTGTCCATTACTGCTGCACTATTACGGTGACACTGCTGCACCATTACGATGGCACTCTGCAACATCTTTATGGTGGCACTCCCAACACAGTGATGGGGCTCATTAACATGAAAATAATGGTAAATTTACAGTGTTACACCAGCCGAGCCCGAAATTGTTCTTGTGTTGCTTGATTTAGACTTTCCAACTTCACTTTTTACCTAACTTAACCTAACCTATAAAAATTTAACTTAACGGTGAGGGTTAGGTCGGCCTCCGTGGTCAGTTGTTAACACAATAAAGACTTACTTATTCTCTGAGTGCTACAACCTTGATGACATGACTGTTCGTGATTCATATGCTCTTTGATAAAATCATATGTGAACGGTCCTGCAGAGCGCCATTGGCTGAGTGGGACCTGTTAAATAACGACAACAAGTAACAAGTAAGTAACAATTTACATCTGATGAACGAAGTTATTGTGACAGAAAAGCAATAGATGAGTGTGTTATATGTGCAAAACACACCCTTTAACACCTAAGTGACCTTCTTAATGAGACGGGTGTAACACTGTAATAACACCTAAGTAACTTGTGCTAGTGAGGGAAAGTGATGTGTTAGATACACTCAAAAGTGTTTCCCAAAGTGACCTGACCTAGGAATGGAAGCAGCTGTTGCTTTCTTGCCACATTAGTACCTTGGCAAGTGCTACTTCCAGTCCCGGCCTTTTTTAGGCCAGCAGCCTCCCCAGGAGAGGGGAATGCATGGGCCGAAGCTGCAGTAACCTCTACAGTGAGTTCTGGGTTTCCTCCTGCTAACCTACTGTGGGGGTCTCATGCAAGATCCTTGGGTTCATGATGTAGTGAAGGGAAAATTTCTAGAATTTGTGTCCTTACCTATTCAGACTGTGCCTCCACGTCCTCTCACCCTGTCTCGGGCGGATGATCAGACCCTGAACAATGCCTTATGTAAGTTCCTAAAACAGTCAATAGTGGAGTCTTGTTTACCTGATTATCACGGTTTCTTTTCCAATGTGTTTCCCATCATAAAGCCGGTAGGGCCGGCGAGGGTTATCCTAAACTTGACGGACCTTAATGTTCATGTGCCTTATATTCTTTTTAAGATGGACACTCTGAAGGATGTGATTCCTTTAATCCTTCCTAACTGTTTTTTTATTACAGTTGATTTCAAGGACGCCTATTATTCAGTTTATGTTAGGCCTGAGGATAGGAAGTGGTTTCAGTTTTGGTGGAAGGGCTGCGCTTTTAGATTTACTTGTCTCCCTCAGGGGTTATCTTCTGCTCCTCACACCTTTACAAAGTTACTGAAACCTGTCCTCTCCCACCTTCAGTCCCTTGGAATGGTTGTGGTTTGTTATATAGAGGACTGTCTATTTATTGCTTCCTCGGTAGAGGCCTTGCGGGCCCAGGTGGACTATGCCTTGCACTTCTTTGATTCTCTGGGTCTCACCATCAATGTGCAGAAGTCGGTCCTAGAGCCTACCCAGAGGGTTACTTTCCTTGGTGTGGTTCTCGACTCTGTTTCCATGACTGTAACTTTGCCCTCCCGTAGGAAGGAGCGCATCAGGGAAAAAGATTTGCTCCTCCTCAACAGGGATATCACCTTACAAGACTTGTCCTCATTTATTGGTTTATCGGTGGCTTCTGGTCCTGCTGTAGAGTTAGCTCCTCTCCGTTACAGGTACCTGAAGATTATTCGTAACAGGGGTCTTTCTTAGTCCTATGGCAATTATCATTCACGCGTTGTTTTAGATAATCATGCCCGGAAATTAGTCACTTGGTGGGTGACTAATGTAGAGTTTCAGGAGAGGTCGCTCTGTTCTTCTTCTCCAACCTGTGAGCTGTTTACGGATGCCTGCCTGACTGGCTGGGGTGCTTCAATGCGGGACGTTACAACTAGAGGTCACTGGGCCCACAAGGAACTGGATCATTTAAACTCTTTGGAGTTAAAGGCCATTCTGTTAGGCTTGCAGTCACTTTGTCGGGATAAGATTGGGTCTCATATTAGGCTTCGCTCTGACAACACCACTGCGGTTGCATGCATTGATCGATGTGGTAGCACACGACCTATGCTTCATGCTCTTACAGAACAGATTTTTGAGTGGGCTGCTTCTAGGGGTATTACCTTGTCGGCACAGCATGTACAGGGTTTATATAATATGACAGCAGACACGGAGTCTAGAGTCAGCAGGATGGATGGTGAGTGGATGTTACAGCCGCGTTTTTTCAGGATGGTTTGTCAGCGTTTTTATACTCCTGATATTGATCTTTTTGCTACACGGATAAATGCTCAGTTACCGGACTACGTTTCTTAGAAGCCAGACCCATCTGCTATGTGCATTAATGCCTTTACCTTGGATTGGGGTGGGAAGAGTTTATATGCTTTCCACCTTTCAGTGTGATATCCAGGGCTCTCCGGAAACTGCAGGACTATGGGGTGACAGCGCTGATGATTCTCCCACTGTGGCCAACTCAGGTGTGGTTTCCGGCAGCCCTTCAGATGTTGGCAGCCGATCCAGTCTTGCTTCCGCGCTGTCCTCTGCTTTTACCGCAACAGCCAACTCTTGCACACCCTCGGGCTCGGGGGTTGGTCTTGACAGCGATGGTGCTCTCCGGGCAGCGTTCACACGTCGAGGCCTTTCGACAGAGGTTGCCCAATTTTTTCCTTCGATCCTGGAGATCTAGCACTAAGGCTCAATATGGGCCACGTATCAACAGCTGGCTGTCTTTTTGCCTCAGCAGGGAAGTGGATCCGTTTCAACCACCTGTGAATGTCCTTCTGGACTATCTGTTGTCAGAATTTAAACGGGGGACAGGCCGCGGGTACAGCTCTATGAACACTATCCGGTCTGGCATCTCTGCAGTCGCTACTATTATGGACGTCCTGCAAGCCAACATCCTTTAGTTTCCCGTTTCATGAGGGCAGTCTTCCTGGACTTTCCGTCTTTTCCCTGCTCCTGCACTACTTGGGATCCTCAGCTAGTTCTGGATTATATCTGCAGTCTGGGTCCCACGGAGGATTTGTCCTTTCCTCAGTTATCCAAAAAATTGGTCGTTCTTATGTTCTTGTTGTCTGGCCAACGTGGTCAGACCTTGCATTTGCTGGACACAAGAAAATTGTTTGTCTCTGAGACTCAGGTTGTTTTTGGGATTAGCGATCTGCTGAAAACTTCCCGTCCTGGGGTCCATCTGTCAAGGGTGGTCTTTGAGGCTTATCCGCATGACAACCGCCTATGCGTTGTCCACACCATTCAGCATTATCTTGAAAGGACAACGACCATCCAAAGGGCGCTTACTGGGTTTTTCTTGACGTCACGACCTCCAGTAAAGTTGGCCTCTCGTGATACTTTGCGTCGTTGGGTGAGAGATGTGATGGGTGCTGCTGGCATTGACCTTACAATATTTTCTCCCCATTCAACTAGGTCTGCATCGTCCAGCAAGGCGGCCATGGTTTTGCCATTATCCACGATTGTCTCCACCATTGGTTGGGCCAGGGAATCGACCTTTACACAACACTACCAGAAGCCCATTGCTCAGCATGGCCAGTTTGAGAGGGCAGTTTTGTCATAGTTTGTTTAATCTTTTCCTCTGCTCAGGGTTTAATGTGAGGGTTCTTTGACCCCATTATTTGTATGGGTGATTTTCTTTTCATGTTCCTGTGGGACTGTGTTTCACTATGTTTGTTTTGGGTAATTGTTAATGCTTTACTTTGTTCCTATGGTTTTTCTTTTCCACGGCTCCATACTGACTACTTTTTTCTGAATTTTGTGTGATTTGGTAGGTTTTAGGAACCTCTCTAAAGCTCTCATTGGGTACCGCTATGACGTCAGTTAAATATGGTGACGTGAAATTGTAAGATTAAACGAGTACTTACCAAGTATGAAGTTTGATCGTAATTTCACGAACATTTAACGACGTCACAGTGGTGCACAATGCCCTCCCTTCCTGCCCTATCTATTCTCGGCGCTCACTTTGGGGCTTGGGCTCTCAGCGGTAGTTGGGGGCTGCTTCCTAAAACCTACTCTCTAAACGGACTGATGTTGGTTTGGTAGCAGAGCGTCTCATTGTGCACCACTGTGACGTCGTTAAATGTTCGTGAAATTACGATCAAACTTCATACTTGGTAAGTACTCGTTTAATCTTACAATTATATGAGCAAGTGGTTACAGAAATTATAAGAACATAAGAACATAAGAAATGTGAAGACTGCAAGAGGCCAGTTAATGACCTACACGAGGCAGTTCCTTATCCCCCACCCTTAGAATAATCCAATATTTAGCCATCCCACCTGTCATCCCTATCCATACTCTCATCCAACCGTCTTTTAAAGCTACCTATTGACTCAGCACTTACTACGTGTCTATCCAGCCTATTCCAATCCTTCACGACTATGTTTGTGAACCAATATCTACCTATGTCTGTCCTGAATCTAAGTTTTTCTAGCTTGTACCCATTTTCACGCGTCCTATCCTGGCTACTAAATTCTAAAACCTGATCAATGTTTCCCTTATTAATTCCTTTTACCCATTTGAAAACCTCAATCATATCCCCTCTTGCCCTTCTTCTCTCTAGGGAGTTGAGATTAAGACGTTTTAACCTATCTTTGTAGGGTAAATTTCTCACCCCCTGAATCATCTTGGTCATTCTTCTCTGAACTGCCTCCAAGGAGCCTATATCCTTCCTATAATAAGGAGACCAAAATTGAGCTGCATAATCTAGGTGGGGTCTGACTAACGCTAAATACAACCTCAGAATGACCTCAGAACTCCTATTTGTCACACACCTACTAATAAATCCTAGTATCTTGTTGGCCCTATTTCTAGCTATAATACACTGTTCCCTAGGGCGCAAGTCACTGCTTATTTGAACTCCTAAATCCCTCATACTATATGACCTTCCTAAGGTAGTGTCATTTAATGTGTAGTCTACAGACCTATTTCCTTTACCTACGCTCATAATACTACACTTGTTAACATTAAACTGCATCTGCCATTTCTCTGACCACTCGCACAGCCTATTTAAGTCATCCTGCTGCATCCTAGCATCGTCTAAATTCTTTACCTGTCTTCCTATCAATGTGTAATCGGCAAATTTACTGATATCACTATTTATTCCTGTCTCTAAGTCATTTATATAAATTATGAATAACAATGGTCCTAGTACTGATCCCTGTGGTACCCCACTAGTGACATTACCCCATTCTGATTTCTTCCCATTGATTTGTATCCTCTGTTCCCTACCAGTAAGCCATCCCCTAATCCATTCTAGTATCTTCCCACCTATGCCGTGAGTCTTAACTTTACTTAATAATCTCCTATGGGGTACTCCGTCAAAGGCTTTACTGAAGTCCAAATAAACTATATCATACTCGTCCCCCTTATCTATTGTTTCAAATACTTTCCTATAGAAGGATAATAAATTTGTAATTGCCCTTGGTATGATAGCTTCTAACATCTTGCCTACCACTGATGTTAAACTAATTGGGCGGTAGTTACTACTTTCTGCCTTATCTCCTTTCTTGAATATAGGAACTACATTTGCCTGCCTCCATAGCCTAGGTACCTCTCCTGTGTCTAGTGATTCTCTAAAAATCATTGCAATAGGTTCAACGAGTTCTTCGCTACATTCTCTAAGAATCCTCGGAAAAATGTCGTCCGGCCCTGGAGATTTAGTCTTTTTAAGTTTATCTATTTCCTTGCTAACTACTTCCCTACTTATGGCTATTTCGCTTAATTTATCATCCTCTTGTCTCCTAAAAATCTGTACTGGCTCCAGTTCCCTACCCGAGTTTTCTTGAGAAAATACGGACAAGAAGTATTTATTTAATTCCTTACTAATATCCTCACCATTTTCTATCAAGCTGCCATCCATTCCTTTAAGAGGTACTATTCTTTCCTTTGTTTTAGCCTTGTACAACTGATAGAATCCCTTTGGATCCTTCTGGGCATCTTTAGCTATCCTAACCTCATAATTCCTCTTTGCAGTCCTAATATCCTTTTTAACCTTCCTAGCTAGGTCATTATACTGCCCTACTACCTGTACTTCTCCCCTTTTAATTCTCCTATAGAGTCCCCTTTTTAATCCAATTTCCCTTCTAATGTTGCTATTCATCCATTGTGGATCATTTTTATTTGACCTAATCCTCCTCTTAGGTATATGCTGTTCCTGCCCTGTATGAATTTCCCTTACTATGTTATTATAATGCAATTCTACCTCAATGTTTTGATCCTCCTCTCTGCCTACTCCTATACCCTCCCAATATATACCCTGGAAATAATGACTGAGGTCCTGGTAATTTCCTTTTCTAAAACCTGGTACTAAAGCAGTGTTCTGTTCTACCTGCCTCTTTGCATTAATCTTGAATCTAATTTCGTGGTGGTCACTAACATCAAATCTCGCTCCTATCTCAACCTGACTTACCAAAGTTTCATTATTCGTTAAGACCAGATCTAAAATATTTCCCTGTCGTGTTGGTTCCCTTACAAGTTGTGTGAAAAAACCATCCTGTGTGGTGCCATGGGGGAGGTTGTAAGGGGAACGTTTTTTTTTATGTTGTTATTTTCAATTAATTTTTAATCTTATTTCAATTTTAAACTTCCTTATTATTTAATTTGATTTCAAGCTTCTCTGCTGAAGGACCACCAGTGTGGTTCTTGTTCTTGTTTAAGTTTAGGTGGTATTCACCACGGTCAACCTGGGGGTCCGCCGCTGGTCAACCTGGGGATCCGCCGCTATTAGTGCCGCCGCTATTGGTGCCCTGACATTTGGTTAACTTCTAAAGGGGGGGGGGGGGGGAGGGGGAACTATTATGGCAATTATCAAATTATTTACTTTGGTTAATTATAAGATTTATTAATGGTCACTGATGTTGTTTATTTCCCTGCATAAAAAAAAAAAAAAGCTGCTAGAGAGTTTAATGAGAACTAGAGGATTCTCAGTGAATTTAATTTCTTCCTTAAGGGAAGTTAATATACTCGAAAGAGAAAATAATTATGACCAGGGAAATATAGGTGACCATAAAAAAGGGGGGGACTAACTTAACAATTTATCTAGCTGGTAGAGTGGACTGAGTTTTACTAAGGCACATGGGTACGTGGATCTGTTTCATATCCTTTTCAATAGTGTTGAGCACTTTTCACACTTACCTTACCACACCAACGGAGGGATTATTATACAACGAAACCACTACTTTGGATTTAACTAGAGTTATTTATTTACTGTATACTTTGGATATCACAGGCTGGCCATTGAATTTTTACACCATAGCATAATTAAAGTATCAGAAGACTTAATTGTTCACGACAAAGATAAACACCATAAGAAAACAAATACACAGAGTTGGTAATACCTTATCTCACCCCGAGATATCAACTCTTTCCACTTATAACAATTTTATACCCTTGACTCCCTTCCCTGAATACTTCACCCTATAAATGTTTCAATTTAGTAACGGCCTGAGAATAGTTAATTTACCTTTTCTCAGGGAATTTTCCTGAAATAGGGTGACCACATTACTTCTGGTTACACGAATTGGCTTCAATAATACATAATGTAATCCTTCCTCTCCATAACACCGAGGATTGGTACGAGATTCCTACTCCTGAGTATATTGGCTGGGTCTATCAGACCGTCTTACACAACACATGGTTACTTTTTCTGGTCTAAAGAATAAAACTGAGATTTGGCCTTGGCTTTCTAGCCATACATTTCACTAAAAGAAAAGGAAAAGGCAAGAAATGGACGTGTGTAAGGTGTAGTGGAGGCGCTCCATATTCCCTGCAATGGGTGGCGGGGGTGAGTAGCGTCTCTAAGGGGATAATTCACTTCCCACAAATCAGGAGTTAGTACATAGTCACAATATCATAGAAAGTACAATGAAAAAGGTATATTGTACACCACGGAATATTATTTTAGGGGGGACAAGGGGCCATGCGGTTTTGGAATTACGTTGTCCTTCTTTAAGAGAAGGAAATTAGTATTATCCACTTATAATGGATCTCAAAAGAGGTTTACATGTATTGTCAGGCAAATGGGGAAGATTATAGGCTATATAAGAATGTTGAGAGGCACGGGATCTCACAAATATTGAGAAATTACGGGAGCAATTTTTACTGACCTGCAATGGGTGGCGGGGGTGAGTAGCGTCTGACGCTATTCACCGGGAAAAAGGCGGGAATGAGAAGAGGGGGAAGGGGGGGTTTCGGAAATGTTCCTCTTTTGATCTTTTTACTAATTGATTATTGAAGCATGAAATTGTTATCAGCTTATAGGAAATTAATTTTGATGCTGAACAAGTAACATCTAGATATCTATTGAACCTGATTTCTGGATTAATATATGGGGGGGGGGGGGGGCGGTTGGCTTACGTGACTTGTAACACATAGGCAGGCTTGGACGCGTGGTCACATCACATGATGCAATATTACGTATTTCTTAACAAAGTTTTGTGAGAAGATAACTAAGTAGGTTAATTATATTAGACTATGGAGGGCAGTTTTACGAGTTAATGAATATTAATGGTTGAATATAATATGATTCTATTTTCTTTCCATAGAAAACTGACTTGGGGAGGATGACTGTATAAAACTTGAAGATTTGGGGGGAGCAATTCCAATATAGACAATAATATCAATATATAATACAAAAATTATAAATGATATGTGAGTAAAAACATTTATATAACGAAGTATTACCTTGGGAATACGTGTTAATCTCAGAATAATAACAAAACGAAGGCACATTCAGTAAGGCCTAGGTGAGATCAATTTGGAGCATCACACCTGGACTACATTTAAGAATTCCTCCGAGCACCCGTCTCCTGTCATACTATCCCAGTCTATTCTCCTATAATTAAAGTCCCCCATAACGCACACATTATTATACCTAGATGCCCTTGCAAGCTCCTGCATCAGGGGTGCACTAGCTGCTTCGCCTAAATCCGGAGGCCTATATATAATGCCTACAACTAACTTATTCCCTCCTATAGTAATGTACCGAGTACAACGGGCCAACTATCATTACGGTGATTCCTTTGCGGAATCACCGGTAAATCCTCGTATTCTCGACGCTCGTTAAGATACCTTGTTATGGTTAGAGTAGGTACTACTAGCGAAAGAGGATGATGGGTAAAAACTGACGTCACGCATTTTTCCCATCATCCTCTTTCTCTAGTAGTACTTACTCTAACCATAACAAGGTATCTTACGAGTGTGAGAATACGAGGATTTATTTTTTTTAAAGAGGAAAACCGTGTACCGAGTACAACGGGCCAACTATCATTACGGTGATTCCTTTGCGGAATCACCGGTAAGTCCTCGTATTCTCGACACTCGTTAAGATACCTTGTTATGGTTAGAGTAGGTACTACTAGAGAAAGAGGATGATGGGAAAAACGCGTGACGTCAGTTTTTACCCATCATCCTCTTTCGCTAGTAGTACCTACTCTAACCATAACAAGGTATCTTAACGAGTGTCGAGAATACGAGGATTTACCGGTGATTCCGCAAAGGAATCACCGTAATGATAGTTGGCCCGTTGTACTCGGTACAGTAATGTCAATCCATAATGACTCCGTATTCCTATCTGTTTTTATTGTGGTATTGACATAGCTATTTAATGTGTTTCTAACGTACAGTGCCACACCTCCTCCTCTCCTTCCTACTCTATCCCTGTGGAAAAAAGTGTACCCATCTATTCCTACTTCAGGTAAGAAATGTTTGCTTGCAATATCTAAACAAGTTTCTGTAATACCTATAATATCTAACTCTTCAACACATGCGATACCACTAAGTGTGTCTATCTTATTTATTACACTTCTACTGTTTGTATAAAAGACACTTAGTTCATGCACCTCCCCCTCTTTACCCCGTCCTTTGTTACTATTACCCTTACCTCTATTAATATCTAGTTTCCCTGACTGGACTGCCTAAATATTAATAGAGGTAAGGATAATAGTGACAAAGGACGGGGTAAAGAGGGAGAGGTGCATGAACTAAGTGTCTTTTATACAAACAGTAGAAGTGTAATAAATAAGATAGACACACTCAAGGCAGTGCAAGCCTTTCTGACAAAGCCATCCCACACACCATGCACACAAGACAGTGCAGGCCTTTCTGACAAAGCAATCCCATACACCATGCACACAAGGCAGTGCAAGCTTTTCTGACATATCAGTTGTTGATTTTGTTTTCGAAGTCTTGAAACATGATTCTGCAGAAGTTTAACTGCTTTGCCTGTTGGGAAAAATATTTTATCAAAACTAAATTCACCTAAAATGTTGTTATTGTCCCATTCCAAGGACATTTAATATTTAGCGGTTGACTATGGCAGAATATTGGCCATATTTCCCTGTTCTAGCAATACCTTACTGTGTGGTCAAGGCCATTCCTGTAATTTCTGTCCCACATAACCGTTGCACTTAAAACTTCAATCATGTAGTCTCTATACAAACTCACCCTCATCACATCTCCAAACCTCCTCAATGTAACACACTTCCACTAATAACTCCATTCTCTTTAAAGTTGTAACCTTGCAGGTATATTATGGTATAGGCCGTAATCCAAAATTACAACCTAATATATAAAATAAATAGAGTAAATTATTCAATAACTTACGTTTCTTGTAAGACTTCGGTGTGAGGGTGTGAGTGGCCTGATGGTGCCCGTCAGATGCAGAATATTCTGTAAAAATTACATATATTACTTATTGTGTCACCTGTTTTCACGGTATAATGCATTTTCATATCCATTACATTTTTTTTATTGAATGCTAGTCAATACTGTTGTAAGAGTTCTATCTTTTTTTAACACAAGATAAAAGTCTTACTTTTGGCCTCCCTTCCCCTCCACTCAAAACAAAATGCAAGTAATAATCAAAAGTTCAAGACAATACTTTTACATTTGTATTAATTTCAGTTTACATTTTTTTGGTAACTTCTATTTCTAGTGTGTAGTGAATCACACACACAACAAACAGAAACAAACTACTGAAATAATATTACAAACATACAAACATTCATGATACTAAATGTTGTACCTTGTATGCACATGAGCCATGAAGGCAATGGTTCTGACCTAGAATATTTGCACCCCTCAACGAGGCAGACAGGCTCGTAGGGGATGCAATTATGCTGCCATTATCCATGGCTCTTTGGTAATGAAGCACTCTGGTCATCTTGAGAGAACGAAGAGTGAACATTTTGTGAAGCAGGTGTATGTGTGTGAGATTGAGGGTCATAGGAGTAGAGTAATGACAGTTGTAAGATGGGAAGATAGAGAAAGATTGGCTCAGTAATGTCAAAATCAAAAGTGATGGGTGAGTTCTTACCTGCATCATGATGCAAGTGAATGGTCTCCTTCACCTGAGTGGAAGTGTGGATGGCAGACGGTGAAGGAGGATTTTCATGGTTGTCTCAAGAGATGGAAATGACACACACTTCAGTGTCATTCCACTCTGTAATATTGATATCATATTAGAAGGAGAAGTCTAATTGCTCAGGATCAATGGTAATACAAAAGACATATAGTTGAAGAAATACAAATAAATGATACTACTAATAATTGTATAACCATACCAACACTGACATAAGGGATTGAGATGTACATGTGGAATGAGGGCTTAAAATTAAGGATACACAAAAGTAAGAATGCAAATGTAATCATGAAAAGATATGAGTTAGATGACATTATCCATGAAGGCAATCTGGAAGAAAGGGATTTAGATTACAAGAGTTGTGGACATAGAATGTAACACAACAATGGATGAAAGTTATATGAGAGGACTGTGTTAGCTGTAAAGATAAAATTAAAATCATTAATGAGACTGTATATGACAATTATGTAAAGTGGTAATCGAGGTTGTTTGACACATGGTGATAATAAATCAGAAATAGCTTATTAAGAGTCTACATAAGGGTATCTAACAGTTAAGTGGATCAAAAGAGTAAATGGTCCTTGAAGGGATAGAAATGACAGGCTTGGCTTACACCCTTATACCAAGCACTCTTTCAATGCTGGGATAAACAAACACTTGTGTGACGTGGTCAACTGTATGAGGGAAGTACCTAGAGGGTAATGATGCTTCAGAGTTATAGACAGACAAATACAACATTGCAAGAGTAGCATGTGTGAAGAGAAGTAAGTTTCACTCACTGGAACTACTTGGAAGGACTTCTCAGAAACAGACTTCAACAAAACAAAACAATTATTGTTATGAAATGCCTATGAATATAACAAATTTAATTATCAATTACTACATCCCTGGAAAAGTTACTATTGGTATCATTGGTGTTTTTCATGAATGGTAAAAGTATACAGTCTATGTACATAGACTTAATCCTACATTGTTAGCTCACAATTGTGATGTGATGCCACAAGTTTATCTCACCTAGGCCTTACTGAATGTGTCTTCGTTTTGATACTGTTCTGAGATTGACACAGAACCTAATTAGGTTGTAAACCCCCAACGAAATAGTGATATACCCTCAGGTTTATATTCCCAAGGTTATACTTTTTCAAGTAAATGGTTTTACTCACATCATCTATACTTTTTGTATCGTGTAGTGATATAAATATCTTATGTTGGAATTGCCCCCCGATTTTTCAAGTTCGTATAGTCATCCCCCATCTTTTAAGTCAGTTTTCTATGGAAAGAAATTAGGGTCCTGTATTCAAGCCATTAATATTAATTCACCTGTAAATCTACCCTCTATAGTCTAAAATAATTAACTTAATTAGCTATCTTCTCACAAACCTTTATTAAGAAATATGTGATATGTCCTAATGTGATACAATAATCACGTGTTCCCGCCTGTCCACATTCGAGTTAGCAAGTAATCAAATTGCTCCCATATATTATACCACAAATCAAAATCATTATATTTCAAAATGATACTTGTTTCACATGAAAATTAATTTTATATAAGCTAGTAATAATTTCGTATTTCAATAATCAGTTAGTAAGAAGATCAAAGGTGGAAAATTCTCGAATAACCCCCCCTCCTCCTCTTCTCTTTTCCCGCCTTTTGCCCTGTGAATAGTGATGGGAATTCCGGCTCTTTTCAGAGAGCCGATTCTTTCGTCTTGTGGCCTGCACCCTCTTCTTCTTCTTGTGGCCCCAAGAAGAAGAAGAGGGCGCAGGCCCCAAGAAGAAGAAGAGGGCGCAGGCCACAAGAAGAAGAGGGCGCAGGCCACAAGAAGAAGAGGGCAGGCCACAAGAAGAAGAGTGCGCAGGCCACAAGAAGAAGAGGACGCAGGCCACAAGAAGAAGAAGAGGGCACAGGCCACAAGCAGAAGAGGGCGCAGGCCACAAGAAGAGGAGGGCGCAGGCCACAAGAAGAAGATGGCAGGCCACAAGAAGTTGATTGCAGGCCACAAGAAGAAGAAGAAGGCGCAAGCCACAAGAAGAAGAAGAGGGCGCAGGCCGCAAGAAGAAGAAGAGGACGCAGGCCACAAGAAGAAGAAGAGGGCGCAGGCCACAAGAAGAAAAAGATGGCGTAGGCCACAAGAAGAGGAAGAGGGCGCAGGCCACAAGAAGAAGAAGGAAAGGGCGCAGGCCACAAGAAGATCTTCTTATGGCCTGCGCCCTCTTCTTCTTGTGGATTGTTGTGCTTCCTCAAGAACTTTTAGACACTCATGCACACAGAATATACCGCAAAAAAATGGAATTGGAAACTTAAGCATAAACGGCTCTCAAACAGCTGTCTAATGGCTCTCACGGCAAGAATCCAGCTCTTATCGTTCATCTGGAAGAGCCGGCTCTATGAACCGGTTCGTTCACGAACGACCCATCACTACCTGTGATAGCATCCCTTCAGGGTCCAGACGCGTCACCATCTCTGTCCCATCCACAGATCAGTGTGGATCTCCCGTAAAATTTCTCAATATTTGTGGAATCCAGTGCCATTCAGTATTCTTATATATCCAATAACCTTCCCCATTAACTTGGAAAATCATCTAAACCCTTTTGAGATCCATTATAAGTGAATAATAGTCATTTCCTTCACTTTTAAGGAAGAACAAGTTAACTCAAACCACATGGCCCCTTTTTATCCCTTAATAATATTCCATTGTGTACCATATATTCTTTTCATGTTGATTTTCATGTTATAGTGATCATGTATTAACTTTTTTGAGTTTGTGGAAAGTGAATTATTACGAGACGCGTCACCATCTCCGTCCCATCCACAGGAGAAATATGAAGTGCTCCACCACACTTTACACACCACCCATTTCTTGCCCCTTTTCTTTCTTTTAGTGTAATGTATGGCTAGAAGTAAACGCCAATATCAGTGGTGTTCTATTGACAAAAATGTAAACCATGTGTCGTGTAGGACGGTCTGATAGACCCCGCCAAGGAGTTCATATTTGTTGGGGAGATGAAAGTTTTCACAATGTAATCTTGAAACAAATCAGTGTAGCAAGCAAGGTGTTTAGTTCACCATCGGTTAGGAAAATACGGAGGACTGAAGGTCTTTCTCTGGGAGAAGGTTAATTAACTGCTCTCAGGCTCAGTTACTAAATTTTAACAAATTATAGGGTGAATAATTTAGGGAAGGGAATCAAGGGTTATAACATTTTTTATGAATGGAAAGAGTGGATATCTCGGAATGAGATAAAGAAATGCCAACTCTGTGAATAATTTATTTTTTTATTGCTCTGTTTAGAAAAGATAAGTTTTCTGATGCTTTAGTTTATTTTTGGTGTAACTTCAATGTCTAGCAAGTGCCACAGAAATTCCAATGTAAATAAATAACTTTAGTTAATCAAAGATTTGACTTCGTTTTCTATTAACTCCTCCGTTAATGTGGAAGGCAAGTGTTAATAGTGAGTGCTCAACACGATTTGAAGCGGACATGAAAAAGTTCCACGTTCCCATGTGCCTTATCAAGACTCAGCCAACTCTACCAGGGGTATAAATTATTTCATTAATACGCCCCCTTTGGTCACATAAATACTTCCCTAGTCAAAAAAAAAAAAATTTTCGAATATCTGAGCTTCCCTTAAGGAAGTAATTAAATTTCCTGAGAATCCTCAAGTTCTCATTAAACTTCTTGAGGTGGTGGCAGCTTTTTTTTTTTTTTATAGACAGGGAAATAATAACAACATCAGTGACCATTAATAAATTTTAAAGTTAACCAAAGTAAATAATCTGAAAATTGCCACATAACCCTAGTAATAGTCCCCCCAAAAAAAGTTAAACACATGTCAGGGCGCCACACTGGTGGTCCAGCAGTGGGATAAATAAAATCAAACTAAATAAATAAAAGACCCCCAACAAATTCAACTAAACCCCCCCGGGCACCACAGTGACATTACGATGAGATCACAGTCAGCTAATATATGTGACCTCACCAGTATGTCAGTCATGTGAGTTCACTGTGACATCTATATGATCTCACGTCATCACTTGGGTAGTTGTAACGGCAGGAAATACATGTAACAGATAAGTACACTCATTACAGCTAACCTGCACCAAGATCTACACTAGATGAAGTATCCTCCAGGTGACTTGGAGAACACCAGATGGAGGGATCAGGGCTAGGTACATTTTGGTGGTCCATCTCTTCAAACATAATTTTTCCACAAAGGCAGCCATTCCATTTTGACTCAAAATGGTCCCCGCAGATGATTTGTCTCTGCTTTTCATACACGATGTTCAGTGTTTTGAGCCATTGCATTTGTCTGCAATTAATGCCCATTTTAGAATTATAACCAATTAGACATAGATGTATGCAGAGTATTACATTGCTGGGAAAAGTACTACATGCAGCCTGAAAATATATAACTGTAATAATAAACCCATTATTTCAAACTAGATAAATGCATTGTACTCTGAAGGGTGTCAGATAAACACAGTCTTCCTTGTAGTGTTTAGTGTTTACTAAGTAAGCGGGAGCACACTTATCTTGACGGGCGCCAAGCAGGAACTGGCGGCAGTGCTACCAGATCGATTTGCCAAAAGTTCCCTGATTTGCCATAAATATTTCCCTATTTAGCACATAATTTCCCTGTCGTAATTTTTTACTTTTTACATGCATATATACATACACATTAATACGAGTATATATATATATATATATATATATATATATATATATATATATATATATATATATATATATATATATATATATATATATATATGTATATATATATATATATATATATATATATATATATATATATATATATATATATATATATATATATATTATATATATATATATATATATATATATATATATATATATTTCAAGAAAGGAGATAAGGCAGAAAGTAGTAACTACCGCACAATTAGTTTAACATCAGTGGTAGGCAAGATGTTAGAAGCTATCATAGCAAGGGCAATTAGGAAACATTTAGATGAACACAAGCTAATTAGACATAGTCAACATGGTTTTAGCAAGGGGAAGTCATGCCTCACAAATTTATTATCCTTCTATAGAAAGGATTTGAAACAATAGATAAGGGGGACGAGTACGATATAGTTTATTTGGACTTCAGTAAAGCCTTTGACAGAGTACCCGATAGGAGACTGTTAAGTAAAGTTAAGGCTCATGGCATAGGTGGGAAGGTACTAGAATGGATTAGGGGATGGCTTACTGGTAGGGAACAGAGGGTACAAATCAATGAGAAGAAATCAGAATGGGGTAATGTCACTAGTGAGGTACCACAGGAATGAGTACTAGGACCATTGTTATTCATAATTTATATAAATGACTTAGAGACAGGAATAAATAGTTATATCAGTAAATTTGCCGATGACACAAAGATAGGAAGACAGGTAAAGAATTTAGACGATGCTAGGATGCTGCAGGATGACTTAAATAGGCTGTACGAGTGGTCAGAGAAATGGCAGATGCAGTTTAATGTTAACAAGTGTAGTATGAGCGTAGGTAAAGGAAATAGGTATGTAGACTACACATTAAATGACACTACCTTAGGAAGGTCATATAGTGTGAGGGACTTAGGAATTCAAATAAGCAGTGACTTGCGCCCCAGGGAACAGTGTATTATAGCTAGAAATAGGGCCAACAAGATACTGGGATTTATTAGTAGGCGTGTGACAAATAGGAGTTCTGAGGTCATTCTGAGGTTGTATTTGGCGTTAGTCAGACCCCACCTAGATTATGCAGCTCAATTTTGGTCCCCTTATTATAGAAAGGATATAGGCTCCTTGGAGACAGTTCAGAGAAGAATGACCAAGATGATTCAGGGGTTGAGAAATTTACCCTACAAAGATAAGTTAAAATGTCTTAATCTCCACTCCCTAGAGAGAAGAAAGGCAAGAGGGGATATGATTGAGGTTTTCAAATGGGTAAAAGGAATTAATTAGGGAAACATTGATCAGGTTTTAGAATTTAATAGCCAGGATAGGACACGTGGAAATGGGTACAAGCTAGAAAAACTTAGATTCAGGACAGACATAGGTAGATATTGGTTCACAAACAGAGTCGTGAACGATTGGAATAGGCTGGATAGATACGTAGTAGGTGCTGAGTCAATAGGTAGCTTTAAAAGACGGTTGGATGAGAGTATGGATTGGGATGACAGGTGGGATGGCTAAATATTGGATTATTCCATGGGTGGGGGACAAGGAACTGCCTCGTGTAGGTCATTAACTGGCCTCTTGCAGTCTCCTCATTTCTTATGTTCTTATATATATATATATATATATATATATATATATATATATATATATATATATATATATATATATATAATGAGTACTATAATGTAAACATAGTTAACCTTCATTGTTACCTACCTAAAATGACTGCTATTCCTGTAGATCTGTCGTTTTGTATATGTCAGCTGTCATAAGTTCCAAGTGCCCCTGTGTAATTTTAAAATCGTCAGCTGAAGCATTTTCAAAAATCCCCTTCCCTCCCTCGCCTTCCCTCGCGAGGGAGGGAAGGGGATTTTTGAAAATGCTTCAGCTGACGATTTTAAAGTTACACAGGGGCACTTGAATTTTCTTCCCTGTTTCCCTGATGAGACCTAAATTTCCCTAAAACAGGGAAATTTCCCTGCATCTGGCAGCACTGACTGGCGGTTGGCGCCAGTACCTCACAAAGCAAGGCGAGGGAATCGCCAACTAGTGAATATCCTATAACTTCCCCTTTTACAAGCTTGAACACTGGGTATTCCTTTTAATAACAGTGGGCGAGCAATAAACATAAACAATATCGGTCCTAACGTAAACTAAGAAACACAAAGTGTAAGCCCGAGGAATTACAAAAGTAGTACAAAACAATAATACAAGAACGTGTGCGTCAGTATGTATAGCTTTGTGCGTGTGTGTGTGTGTGTGTGTTTGTCTGAGTGGGCAGCGACTGGCCTCTTATTGTTATTGTTTTGATCCAGCGAATCCAAAACAGATTTTGTTGTTCTATTTACACCCAATTAATCCAAAACAGATTCGGATTCAGAGCAGAATTCGGAGTAGATTATTGGGAACAAATAGAAGAGGCCTTAAAAGATGAGTTTAAGAAGCTACATCTGTATTCTTATTGTCATGTGACAGAAAAAACGTTCCATATACCTTGAATTTTTTAAGTGGATCTTGGAGATTTTAGGTGAGGCATCTTGGATTTTTCTATTGTGTCCAGTGGCAACACTGCAACCGAGACGTTCTGACGAATCTTAGGTCGGATGAAGGAAAATGGGTTTGTCTTCTTTAACGCTGTTACTGCTCACTTAGCAGTAAAATAGATACGGGAGTAAGCCTAGGCCGGGTTTGTGACCTTGCAATCCCGGCATATTGCAAGTCTAGAAATCCTATCCGCCTATATATGTGTGTGTCCGGAGACTATTGAACACTTTTGTTGTTGTAATGTCCTCGCTGTCCACTTGCTGGCGGCGAACGTCCACCCAGCTGCGAACAGGCTAAAAGCGTTTACATGTAATGTCAAGACCATTTGCCAAGATGCAATGACTAGGCAAATTCTGATCAACATATCGCAAACACTTTCAATATACGAATTTCTGCGTTTGCGAATGTTTTGCCTCTGGTCATGTAACGAATCACAGCTCATCAAACTTCAGAACTTCATCTGTGTAGACACTGAGCGAGATAATATTTCGATTAAATAAGAGGAAAGTAAGACGTTCAAGTCCATAACAGTTGTAGAAATAAATAAGATTTATAATATATATGTTGTTTTTTATATAAAAGCTAACCAAAAACAAGCATAAAGCTTGAAATATATTAGGGAAGTGTTGAAAATAACGAAATGTGGGCCCTCTACGTGGGTAGAGCGAATCGGATGTGTGTGTTTTCATGAGAAAGAATCTGGGTATATATTTCAAATAAATCAGAGGAAAGTAAGATGTTGGAGACCATTATAGTTGATCGTCTACATAAGATTTATATTATATATATTGTTTTTAATATAGAAGAACGCCAAAGACAAGCAAAAAGCTTGTAATATATTAGAGAAATGTAGAAAATAACAAGATGTGGCATTCAAACCTGTGTGGGTGTTGATGTTTCAATGCATTTTGTGGTTGTAGCTTCGACTTACAATTGTTCCCTTTTTCCTAATAATAAGTAAAAAGCATATCGTATTGTTTACAATTATTTTCATCAAATTAAAGTAAGAAATAAGATGTTTGTATATTGCACAAAAAATATGTAAGTCAAAGAAAATTTAGACACTGAAGACAGATCCAGTTTCGAACACAAAACATCAACGCAAACCGCTCTCTGAGGCCCTCGTCAACTCATTGAACACAAGCAAGTGAGGTGGCAATCTCTACACACACGCACGCTCGCACACAGCCACACACGCTAGCAGACATCACTCAACTGTCTACTCAGTGAAGAAGACATCCAGTGCTTCTGCTACGCTTGTGATATCCATCACAGGACTTCAAAGATCACAGCCCTACCAGTCTATTTAGACGTAAAATGGAATAATAAGCAGCCCTGCACTGCGGCAGTCTGCATCTCAGAACCCATGCAAAAACGAAACAGAACGAACGAAACAAACGATTGCCCTCAACAATTTAGCGACAACTTTCCTCGTCACACCGGGGAGGAATTGAAAAAGGAAGGAAGGAAGGAAGGAGGGACTGAAGATATATAGCCTGGTGTCATGGCGTCCAGTGAGGCGAGGTGAGGTGAGGAGCGCTCGTCTGTAAAAACAAACAACACACACAATAGCATCTCCCCTTGAATGTCGAGGAGGCTCCAACGCTGTGGCATGCAAACAAAGGACGTTCTAGCTGGCAACACGCACTCTCCTTAGCTCCGACACTATCACCCGTGACCCAAGCAACGTAGACAATTAAGTGACAAGTTTCCAGCACCGGGTGTGATAGATACTTCATATACGTCAGTGTTCCTGTGCTGTGTATCTTGCACTACACACTCGTTTACTCGTAGCCATGGTGAATACCCGTAACACTACAACTCTGACGACCAGGCAAGGGAACGAGGCAATGGCAACTAACAGTGAAACTGATGTGAACACTTTATTTGAATCTCTACCTGAAGAATATAAAACTGTTGTGAAAGTAATCACTGAAATATTAACAACTCGTCTAAGTGATCAGCTAAATGACCTCCAGAAAGAACTAAAAGTGAAAGACAAACAAATAGACGACATGAAAAACAACATAACTATGCTAACTAGTCGAGTCGATGATCTGGAACAACACCTGGACAACGTCGACCAGTATGAACGTCGAGATACAGTGATCCTGACCGGCACTTCACTACCACCCGAAACTACCCACGAGAATACCACCAACATAGTAACACAAGTCATAAAAGACCAGCTGAAAATTAATCTGAAGGACTCCGACATAAGTGTGACACATCGACTAGGACCGAAGAGACAACAACAACACAACCGGCCGATTATAATCAAGTTAGTCAATCGGTCTCTCAAACAGGACCTCGTTGGAACATGTATCCAGCTCAGACCCCAGCTGTACGTTAATGAAAGTTTAACACCAAAACGTAGAGGTCTGCTGAACAAAATCCTGGCGATCAGAAAAGCACACAAGCAAAAATTCCAGCAATGCTTCACTCAAGATGGGAAGATCACAATAAAACTAAGAAACTCCACAATCAAGCACACCATCACTGATGAAAAGCAACTCCTCTCCTTTCTTCAAAAATACCCCGAGGTGATGGACACTTACCAGCAGAGTGCATCATCAGCCTAAATAATTGACCACCTACAACAACAATATCAACAGCAGCAACAACAACAACAGCTACTACTACCACCACTACTTCTGCTGCTAACACAATTGCTACGACTACAGGACCTGTATCAAAATGAACCACAACTGCTACTAGTACTGCTCTTATTGCACTACACCTCTCTACTGGTAAATACCTAGCTCTTCATTATATACTGGTCTTTAAACTCTACAATTTATATCATATCCTGTCCGATTGTCAACATCATTATTTATTACTATTATCCTTATTATTATTTTTATTATTATTATTATTATTATTATTATTATTATTATTTAATTTATTCTACTATAATCTAAAATTGTTCTTACTATTAAATACTATTATTACAGTTCCATTATTACACTTTTTTTCTATAATTATTTTTACATTACTATTACTGATGCTACTAGTACTTTTATCACTGCTACTACTACTCCTACTACTACTACTACTGCTACTACTATTACGACTACTACTACTACTACTACTACAACTACTACTACTACTACTACTACTACTACTATACTACTACTACTATACTACTACTACTACCACTACTACTACTACTACTACTACTACTACTACTACTGCTACTACTACTGTCATTGCTGATTTTGCTGCAAATATTCAACTTGTTATAAATTACTTAAATTTATTACTCTTATTAGTGTAATTATTTATATAGCTAACATATTTTCACCATTATTATTATTACTACTGACGAAACCATAATATCAAACCATAATATTTATTACTATTATCTTTATTATTAATATTATTATTATTATTATTATTATTATTATTATTATTTATTTTATTCTACTATAACTAAAATTGTTCTTACTATTAAATACTATTATTTAGTTCCATTATTACACTTTTTACTATAATTATTATTACATTATTATTACTGATGTTACTAGTACTTTTATCACTGCTACTACTACTACTACTATTACTACTACTACTACTATTACTACTACTACTACTACTACTACTACTACTATTATTACTACTACTACTACTACTACTACTACTACTACTACTACTACTACTACTACTACTACTACTATTAAATACTATTATTACAGTTCCATTATTACACTTTTTACTATAATTATTATTACATTATTATTACTGATATTACTAGTACTTTTATCACTGCTACTACAACAACTACTACTACTACTACTACTACTACTATTTCGACTACTACTTCTACTAGCAATACTACTACTACTACTACTACTTCTACTACTACTACTACTACTTTTAAATACTATTATTACAGTTCCATTATTACATTTTTTACTATAATTGTAAGATTAAACGAGTACTTACCAAGTATGAAGTTTGATCGTAATTTCACGAACATTTAATGACGTCACAGTGGTGCACAATGAGACGCTCTACTACCATTCCATCATCAGTCCGTTTAGAGAGTAGGTTTTAGGAAGCAGCCACCAACTACCGCTGAGAGCCCATGCCCCAAAGTGAGCTCCGTGAATAGATAGGGCAGGGAGGGAGGGCATTGTGCACCACTGTGACGTCGTTAAATGTTCGTGAAATTGCGATCAAACTTCATACGTACTTGGTAAGTACTCGTTTAATCTTACAATTTCACGTCACAATATTTAACTGACGTCACACCGGTACCCAATGAGAGCTTTAGAGAGGTTCCTAAAACCTACCAAATCACACAAATTTCAGAAAAAGGGTCAGTATGGAGTCGTGAAAAAGAAAATCCATAGGAACAAAGTAAAGCACAACACTGTAATTCAGAAGATAGAAAATATTAACAATTATCAAAAAAATAGTGAAACACAGTCCCACAGGAACATAGAAAGAAAAATCACCCATCACCCATACCTAAAATGGGGTCAAAGAACCGTCACATTATATGACAAAACAAAACTGCCCTCGCAAATTGTCCATGCTGAGCGATGGGCTTCTGGTAGTGTTGCGTAAAGGTCGACTCCCTGGCCCAACCAATGGTGGAGACACTCGTGGATAACGGTAAAACCAGGGCCGCCTTGCTGGACGATGCAGATCTAGTCAAATGGGGAGAAAATATAGTAAGGTCAATGCCAGCAGCCCCCATTACATCTCTCACCCAACGACGCAAAGTATCACGAGAGGTCGTGTCGTCAAGAAAAACCCTGTAAGCGCTCCTCAGAAGGTCGTTGTCCTATCAAGATAATGCTCAATGGTGTGCACAACGCATAAGCAGTTGTCATACGGGTAAGCCTCAAAGACCACCTTTGACAGAAGGACCCCAGGACGGGAAGTTTTCACCAGATCGCCAATTCCAAAAACAACCCGAGTCTCAGAGACAAACAAATTTCTTGTGTCCAGCAAATGCAAGGTCTGGCTACGTTGGCCAGTCAACAAGAACATAAAAACGACCAATTTTATGGATAACTGAGGAAAGGACAAATCCTCCGTGGGACCCAGACTGCAGATATTAATCCAGAACTAGCTGAGGATCCCAAGTCATGAAACGGAAAACTAAAGGATGTTGTCCCACAGGACGTCCATCAAAAGTAGCAACTGCAGAGATGCCAGACCGGATAGTGTTCTGTACCCACGGCCTGTCCCCCATTTAAATTCTGACAAAAGATAGTCCAGAAGGACATACACAGGTGGTAGAAACGGATCCACTTCCCTGCCGAGGCAAAATGACAGCCAATTGTTGATATGCGGCCCATATTGAGCCTTCGTGCTAGATCTCCAGGACCGAAGGATAAACTGGGCAACCTCTGTCGAAAGGCCTCGACGTGTGAACACTGCCCGGAGAGCACCATCGCTGTCAAGACCAACCCCCGAGCCCAAGGGTGTGCAAGAGTTAGCTGTTGCGGTAAAAGCAGAGGACAGCGTGGAAGCAAGACTGGATCGGCTGCCAATATTTGAAGGGCCGCCGGAAACTACACCTGAATTGGCCACAGTGGGAAAATCATCAGCGCCGTTGCCCCGTAGTCCTGCAGTTTCCGGAAAGCCCTGGATATCACACTGAAAGGTGGAAAGCATATAAACTCTTCCCACCCCAATCCAAGGTAAAGGCATTAATGCACATAGCAGATGGGTCTGGCCTCCAAGAAACATGGTCAGGTAACTGAGCATTTATCTGTGTAGCAAAAAGATTGATATCAGGAGTATAAAAACGCTGACAAACCATCCTGAAAATACACGGCTATAACATCCTCTCACCATCCACTACTGACTCTAGACTCTGTGTCTGCTGTCACATTGTATAAACCCTGTACATGCTGTGCCAACAAAATAATATCCCTAGAAGCAGCCCACTCAAAAAACTGTTCTGTAAAAGCATGAAGTGTAGGTCGTGTGCTACCACAATGATCAATCCATGCAACCGCAGTGGTGTTGTCAGAGCGAAGCCTAATATGAGCCATTCTTATCCCGACTAAGTGACTGCAAGCCCAACAGAATGGCCCTTAACTCCAAAGAGTTTAAATGATCCAGCTCCTTGTGGGCCCAGTGATCTCCAGTTGTAAAGTCCCCCACCGAAGCACCCCAACCAGTCAGGCAGGCATCTGTAAACAGCTAACATGTTGGAGAAGAAGAGCGAGCATCTCAAACAACGCAGGAATTATAATTGCCATAGGACCGAGAGAGATCCCTGATACGAATAATCTCCAGGTACCTGTAACAGAGAGGAGCTAACTCTACAGCAGGCTCAGAAGCCACCGCTAAACCAATAAAAGAGGACAAGTCTTGTAAGGTGATATCTCTGTTGAGGAGGAGCAAACCTTTTTCCCTGATGTGCTCCCTCCTACAGGAGGGCAAAGTCAAAGACCACATTAAGGAATGTAACCTTCTGGGTAGGCTCCAGGACCGACTTCCGCACATTGATGGTGAGATCCAGAGAATGAAGAAGTGCAAGGCATAGCTCACCTGGGTCCGCGAGGCCTCTACCAATGAAGCAATAAAAAGACAGTCATCTAAATAACAAGCCACAACCATTCCAAGGGACCGAAGGTGGGAGAGGACAGGTTTCAGTAACTTTGTAAAGGTGTGAGGAACAGAAGTTAACCCCTGAGGAAGACAAGTAAATTTAAAAGCGCAGTCCTTCCACCAAAACTGAAGCCACTTCCTATCCTCAGGCCTAACATAAACTGAATAATAGGCGTCCTTGAAATCAACTGTAACAAAAAAACAGTTAGGGAGGAATAAAGGAATCACATCCTTCAGAGTGTCCATCTTAAAAAAAAAAAAAAAAGAATATAAGGCACATTAACATTAAGGTCCATCAAGTTTAGAATAACCCTCGCCAGCCTGAACCAGCTTTATGATGGGAAACAAAACCGTGATCTTCAGGTAAACAAAGCTCCACTATTGACTGTTTGAGGAACTGATATAAGGCATCGTTCAGGGTCTGATCATCCGCCCGAGACAGGGCGAGAAGACGTGGAGGCACAATCTGAAGAGGTATGGACACAAATTCTAGAAATTTTCCTTTCACCACATCATGAATCCAAGGATCCTGCATGAGACCCCCACAGTAGATTAGCAGAGAAAATCTTACACCCTCTAAAGTTATCAGGTGTATTAACTAAAGGAGGAAACCCGGAACTCACTGGAGAGGTTACTGCAGCTTCGGCCCATGCATTCCCCTCTCCTGGGGAGGCTGCTGGCCTAAAAAAGGCCGGGACTGGAAGTAGCACTTGCCAAGGTACTAATATGGCAAGAAAGCAACAGCTGCTTCCATTCCTAGGTCAGGTCACTTTGGGAATCACTTTTGAGTGTATCTAACACATCACTTTCCCTCACTAGCACAAGTAACTTAGGTGTTATTACAGTGTTACACCCGTCTCATTATGAAGGTCACCTAGGCGTTAAAGGGTGTGTTTTGCACATATAACACACTCATCTATTGCTTTTCTGTCACAATGACTTCGTTCATCAGATGTAAATTGTTACTTACTTGTTACTTGTTGTCGTTATTTAACAGGTCCCACTCAGCCAATGGCGCTCTGCAGGACCGTTCACATATGATTTTATCAAAGAGCATATGAATCACGAACAGTCCTGTCATCAAGGTTGTAGCACTCAGAGAATAAGTATGTCTTTATTGTGTTAACAACTGACCACGGAGGCCGACCTAACCCTCACCGTTAGGTTAAATTCTTATAGGTTAGGTTAAGTTAGATAAAAAGAGAAGTTGGAAAGTCTGAATCAAGCAACACAAGAACAATGTCGGGCTCGGCTGGTGTAACACTGTAAATTTACCATTATTTTCATGTTAATGAGCCCCATCACTGTGTTGGGCGTGCCACCATAAAGATGTTGCAGAGTGCCATCGTAATGGTGCAGCAGTGTCACCGTAATAATGCAGCAGTAATGGACACAGATAAACAAGTTACTAACATCCTCTCCAGGCACGGGAGAGCGCTCAGCTGACGTGAGGGCCTAACACATGAAGGCGGAAAAACGCAAGCTAGAGGAGGGAGTGTGGATATATCTACCAAAAACCGACTCCTCTTAGCAAAATTATCTAAGTCGTCCTTCTCCAAGCTCCCACGCTTCTTGCTACTCGAGGACGTAGAAGAGGGACGCCTCACGCCTGGGTGGCGACGTTAAACTGCGCAACCAGAGAGACAGAGAGGGTCAGGTAAACACCATATGTTGTCTCCTAGGGCAGTAGGTGTGGTGCCCGGGGGGGGTACGGGGGCGTTATTTTTTTATTATTTATTATAGTTGTAAATTTCTGTTATTCTATTCTTTATTTAATTAATTTGTTTTACTTTCACTTCACTGCTGAAGGACCACCAGTGTGGTGCCTTGTCATTAAATTAACTTCGAATGGGGAACTCTCATGGCAATTAAAAATATATTTACTTTGATTAATTATATTAATTAATGGTCCCTGATGTTGGATATTTCCCTGGATATTAAGGAAAGAAAGCTGCCACCACCCCCAAAGGTTTAATGAGAATTAGGGGATTCTCAGGGAATTTAATTTCTTCCTAAAGGGAAGTTAAAATATTCGAAAGAGAAAATAATTACTACCAGGGAAATATAGGCGACCAATGAAAAGAAAAGGGGGAACTGATTTAACAATTTAGTTATTTGGTAGAGTGGACTGAGTTTCAATAAGGCACATGGATTCGTGGATTTGTTTCATATCCTTTTTCAAGAGTGTTGAGCACCTCCCTATTAACATTACCACACCAACAGAGGTTATTATAATACGAAATCACTTCTTTAGATTTACTAGTTATTTATTTACTGTATAGTTGGGATGGAATATACCTTAAACATACACTAAGGCATCAGAAGCTTAACTGTTTACAACAGAGAAAACGACCATAAACGTACACACTGAGTTGGTCTTCCTTTATCTCATTCAGAGATATCAATTTCTTTTCATACACTAAAACAAACTTTATACCCTTAACTCCCTTCCCTAATTATGTCACCCTGTAAATGTTGTGAATTTAGTAACTGTACCTGAGTGGTTAAGTAACCTTTTCTCAGAGAATTTTTCCTAAACTAGGGTGAAAACATTACTTTCTGGGTTCAACATTTCCGACATATTCATCTTCCACGAACATTGAATTTCCTTCCTACCCTGAAGAACTAACAAAAAAAATTACTTTGGCCAACCTAATACGACTACATCTTAAAACAAACCCACGTGGTTCCCTTATACAACAAAGAAAAATATCTTAGATGGGGCATAATTCACCCCGTGGTTTGACATTACTAACAAATACATAGTGGGAAATGTGTTCACTGTATAGGTGTGATGGTGGAGTCCTGCGAACACAATCAAGGGTGTACCACGAGTCTATAATTCACTTCCTTAACTCAGAAGTTAATACACAGTCACAATAACATAGAAATTACCATGAAAAATATATATTATACACCATGAAATATTATTTTGAAGGGGAACAGGAGACACAGGAGGCCATGCGGTTTTGAAACCACGTTGTCCTTCTTTAAGAGAAGGAAATTGATATTATCCACTTATAATAGATCTCAATAGGAGTTTACATGTATTGTCAGACTACTGGGGAAGATTGTGGACTATATAATAATGGCGAGAGGTATTGGATTTCACAAATATTGAGGGATTTCGAGAGCGATGTCACTCACCTGCGAACACAATCAAGGGTGTACCACGAGTGACGCTGTCTGGGAAAAAGGCGGGAGATGAGAAGGGGGAAGGGGGGGTTTCGAGGATATTCCTCCTTTGATCTTATTATTAATTGATTATTGAGACGTGAAATAGTTATCAATTTATAGGAAATTAATTTTGACGCTAAATAAGTGACATTTAGATATCTATTGAACCTGATCTCTGGATTACTATATGGGGGAAAATTCTGGTGTACGTGACTTTGCTCAGCTCGACAGGCCCCGGGGCATGATCACCTCATATGATGCAATATTACGTCATCCTTAACAAAGTTTTGTGGGAAGATAACCAAGTAGGTTAATTATATTAGACTATGGAGAGCATTTTGACAAGTTAATGACTATTAATAGTGATTAGATTATGATATTAATTTCTTTCCATAGAAAACTGTCTTGTGGGAGGGGTTGACTGCATAGGATTTGAAAGTTTGGAAAAACAATTCTAATATAAACCTTAATATAAACATATAGTATAAAAGTATGAATGATGTGAGTAAAAACATTTATATAATGCAGTATCCCCTTGGGAATACAGGATCTAAGGGCAGACTAAACATAACAAAAAAAAGGTACATTCAGTAGGCCTATTTGAAATTAAATTGGAAGCATCACATAGGAACCAACCCACAGCTTCAAACTGCATAGTAAATAATACATACGTCAGTAAAAGCATCCGTAGATCCAGATATATTTCACCCACAATCAACTTAGGACTGTATAGGAGAAAGCTTCCCAGGCAAACTTCAACCAGGGAGAAGCCAAGTCAGATAAACACCATATGTTGTCTGCTAGGGCGGTAGGAACCAACCCACAGCTCCAATCTGCATAGTAAATAATACATATGGCAGTAAATGCATCCGTAGATCCAGATATATTTCACCCACAGTCAACTTAGGACTGTATAGGAGAAAACTTCACAGGCAAACTTCAACCAGGGAGAAGCGAAGCAGCTGACGTGTTGACTGAGGGGAGGTAGAATCAGAACTGATGGTGGAATGGTAGTAGAGCGTCTCATTGGGTACCGCTGTGACGTCAGTTAAATATTGTGACGTGAAATTATTATTACACTACTATTACTGATGCTACTAGTACTTTTATCACTGCTACTACTACTACTACTATTACTACTACTACTACTACTACTACTACTACTACTACTACTACTACTACTACTATTACGACTACTACTACTACTAGTACTACTCTACTACTACTACTACTACTACTACTACTACTACTACTACTACTACTACTATTAAATACTATTATTACAGTTCCATTATTACACTTTTTACTATAATTATTATTATATTACTATTACTGATGCTACTAGTACTACTATCACTGCTACTACTACTACTACTACTACTACTACTACTACTACTACTACTACTACTACTACTACTATTACCACTATTACGACTACTACTACTACTACTACTACTACTGTCACTGCTGATTTTGCTGCAAATATTCAACTTGTCATATATAACTTAAATTTATTACTGTTATTAGTGTAATTATTTATATAGCCACCATATTTTCTCCATTATTATTATTATTATTCTGACGCAACCATAATATCAAACATTACATTATATCGCACCCGGTGCAGCTTAACTGCATTTTGTTTTTTACTCTCTTCTTTATATTTTTTGTTTGGTTTATTTAGATTTCATTCACAATTTTATAAACCTTCAATGAACCATATTTATAACACCTTATTCGATCACAATAATCACCCACACGCAGAAACTGATAACATAGCACTTGACATCATTAACCACCTACATGGACATACTGATTTTAATATAATGTCTAACTACGATATTGATGCCTACAACAAGATACCCATCCATGACACAAACAAATTAAATATTGTGCATATTAATTCCAGATCCCTCACCAAAAACATTGATAACATTACAGCCTTCCTTAACTCTCTCCACTACCCCAGATATCTTGGCAATCACTGAAACCAACAACAAACACTTTCATCAGCTTCCTGGATACCACTTTTATCATCTCGTTAGGACTAACAGGACACATGGTGGAGTCTCCATTTTTATTTCAAATAATTTGCAGTCTGATCAGTTGCAGGATTTAACCTTTATTAATGATAATATTGAAATCAATACCGTTAAAATTACTCTAAATTCTCTTTCTTTTATAGTTTGTGCAATATACCGACCTCACAGCAAACATGAAATAGTAGAAGAATTTACAAACACCCTAAGTGCACTGTTACAAAATAACATTGTAACTAACAAAAAAATAATTCTTATAGGTGATTTGAATATCAATTTGCTGGAGCACACTACTCATATCCCAATCAATAATTTTCTTGCATCTCTCCAAACAATGAATTTATTTCCACACATTTCCAGACCAACACGTTTTCCAGACAGTTACAATCTAGGTGAACCTTCTCTACTGGATCATATGTTTACAAATTTTTTCTCTAACTTTTCATCTGGAATAATACACTACCCAATATCAGACCATCTGCCAATTTTCCTTAACGTTACTGTTCCCTCCAAATCTAATAAATTACATAAAGTTGAGTTTCGGATAATAAATCAAACAAATAAGGAAAAATTTGCACAAAAAATCAGTATGATCGACTGGAATGCTCTCCTTGATAACAACGATGTCAATGACAACAGTAAAAAAAAATTTGATCAAATTAAAAAAGCTTTTGACGATTGTTTCCCACTTAAATCCAAATTAATAACTGAAAAGAGATTAAACAATCCTTGGATATCACAATCAGTACTTAACTCTATAAGGACAAAAAATTATCTTTACAAAGATTATAAAGTAGGTGCTGTAACAGAGATTCAATATAAACAATACCGCAATATGTTAAATACTACTTTACGACAAGCAAAAAGATCTTACTATATTGCTCAGTTTACCAGTTTTAAAAATAATACTCATAAGATATGGAAAACAAATCGCCAATTTTCTAACCATAACCATAAGAACAGTGCATCAAATCACATACTCTGTAACGGCAAACAAAATTTTGAACCTTTAGAAATTGCACAAGCTTTCAATGAATTTTTCACAAATATTGCACCTAACTTGGATCAAAGTCTACCGCCTTCCACCACAAATCCTCTCAGCTTCCTTAGAGGTGACTATCTGCATTCGATGGCAATTCCTATAATCATACCCCAGGATGTAATTAATGTAATCAACTTTCTAAAAAACAAAAAATGCAATGTACATGAAATTCCTGTATCTGTGTTAAAATCTAGCAAAAACCAATTTGCAATACCTTTGACTCTACTCTTCAATAATTCTATCAATAACGGTAAATTTCCTCAACTTTTTAAACACGCAACTGTTGTCCCCATTCACAAAAAAGGAGCTAAAGATGAACTAAGTAACTATAGACCAATATCTTTATTAAATATTTTTTCCAAGATTTTTGAAAAACTCATGAAGAAATTCCTAATAAACTTTCTAGAAAATCATAATATACTAAACCCAAGCCAGTTTGGTTTTCGCCAAGGCCTAAACACGTTTGATGTCCTAAGAACTTTCTCTGAAGAAATTTATAGCAGTTTGGACAAAAAACATTCACTATTAAGTATATTTATTGACTTCACCAAAGCTTTTGATACTATTTTGATATTATTACAAAAACTATACTTCTATGGAATTAGAGGCATTATTCATGACTGGTTCCAAGACTATTTATCTCACAGGTCCCAATCAACAAAGTTTCAAAGCACTATATCACCGCCACTATCCATTCAATATGGTGTGCTACAGGGCAGTGTTCTGGGTCCGATTCTTTTTCTTTTATATATAAATGATATAAGTAATATATTTGCAAACTTTAAAACAATTCTTTTCGCAGATGATTCAACCTTATATATATCACTGGTGAAGATCCGACTAATATGATACATTTAGCAAACACTGACATCAAAATCCTTCATAAATGGTGTCTGAGTAATAGGTTAACAGTAAATTTAAATAAAACCTTTTATATGTTATTCACTAATAAACCACTATCAGTGCTTCCATCTTTATATTTTTCTCATAACACTATAACAAGAACTGACAAACACACACTACTGGGCATAACGTATTGTACCGAGGGTCAGTGTTACTGCCACTGTACCGTAGGTAAATGTTACTTTCTATTGACACTGCTGTCATCACTGTACCGTTTCGGTATTAACTCTACCTTCTTATCTATTACTTTCTATCTACTTTCTATGCTGCCACCACGACACCACTTGGGCATCGACACTATTGCTACTACTACCACTTGGCCCTCCACCACCGAGGTTGAGATACGAACAGAAAACGAAAATAGTAAAATAATGGACAACTTTAATGATGAATAAATAAGGAAAGTACTCGCTATATCCGTGGTGGTGCTCTTACAAGTGCTTATCCACCCTTTGCGACACAAACAAAGAAATACATTAACACATAAATATTCCTATTCTATCCTACCTAACTATACGTGAGGGAACTGATGGAAAATTACCAAAATACACTCACGCCACAAATACTGTTTGAGAGTCACTGGGTCCTTCTTGCCGTCGTCCACAGCGAAAGGCAACTCCATATGCAGCCTTAGTCAAACCACAACCAAAAGACAGTCATTTGCTGGTCCTCTCGGCAGCTGTATCCGGGAGGACAATTTACTGTTAGATATTAATCTTAACAATGTTTTTTCAAGAGTGTGGCAAGGCTTTTAGGAACACTGAAGGCTTACCTGTCTGGAGCAGGGTCACGGAACACTAGTGACTGACCTTCCGCCCAGACCGGTATATATATCCTCAGTTCCAGTGACGTCACGCGTTTTTTCCCATCATCCCCTCTATCTAGTGGTACCTACTCTAACCATAACAAGGAATCTAACGAGTGTCGAGAATACGAGGATTTACCGGTGATTCCATAAAGGAATCACCGTAATGATAGTTGGCCCGTTGTACTCGGTACAGTATGATGATACTATGACCTTTAAACACCACATAGCAAGCCAAACCCTTAAATTATCCAGAATAGTATCTCTGTTATATCAAATTAAAGAATTAATGCCCATTGATGTTCTGAAAGTTGTATACAATGCCCATGTCTTACCACACCTATACTATTATACACCTATCTGGTGCAACACCTATCCCACACACCTCTTACCACTGTTCAGACTCCAAAAGAAAATCATAAGAATAATTACTAACAGCGATTATTTTGCTCACACACAACCTCTATTTAAAGAAACCAAATCATTAAAACTCTTTGATATTAATAAGCTACAGATTAGTATTTACATGTATAAAAAGGTAAAAAATTATACAGATATGCACTTACAACCACAACATGCGTATTTCACCCGTAACAATGAAAAGTTACGTATACCTGCCCATAACTTAACACTTTTCCAACATTTGCTTTCTTATTCTGGACCTAAAACCTGGAATTCTATCCCTAACAGTATAAAAATCTTACCTTCTATACACTCCTTTAAAAAACAATTTAAAAAACATAGTCCTCAATTACTAAATGTACAAGTATGTCTGTGTTATTTCTTTTTATTTATTATTCTTTAATCATTTATTTGTCTTGCTGTCATTATGTGTTCTCACCCTAGTGAGTTATTGTGTCATTCTATCACAAATTTTTTATTTCTTTATTTATTAAGGTCATTATTACTTCATTTCCTTATATTAAGATTATTATTATTATTATTATTATTATCATTATCATTATTATTATCATTATTATTATTATTATTATCATTACTACTACTACTATTATTATCATTATTATTATTATATATATTTTGTCTTATTTTCTTGTCTGTATGTTCAGTCTAGATACATAGTTGTGCTTGGTAATTATAATAGTATACTTATACATACTATAACAACACCTTATCCAGCACATAGTTTCCACTACTGCCCAAAAAGCTGAAGCTTTAGATGGGCTCCCTACTTTTATATTCATTGTATATAACAATTTCTTCTTGTTTTTTGTTTTGTTTTACTAGGGATAATAAAATGTTCAATGTTCATGCACAGCCGCAGCTACGAGTTACTTGCCCACGTTCCTCAATGAGCTGCCTTGGTTAGTCTTGACCGCTGATAAACCCTGCTCCTCCCGCTGGCCATGCCGCTCCTGCTCGGCCACTCAGCCCCTCCGGTGTGGGTTCACTCGAGATACCCCCTGCACTCAAAGTCCCCCTGCTTTTGCGCGTGCGCGGCAGGCGGATTTGCTGCCAACCGCACGACTCACTCTTC